>VYZV01007952.1:11195-39827 GCA_013401275.1 Pandion haliaetus | reverse complement strand
CATTATCCTGTGTTGTTTTGATTTGTAGTGAATTAAATTGATTTTGTTTCTTCCCCAAGTTGAGCCTGTCTTTTGCCTGTGACCATAAGTGGTGAGTGATCCCTCCCAGTCCTTGTCTCAACCCAAGAGCTTTTCTTTATATTTTCTCCTCCCCATCCCACTGCAGGGGGAGGAGTGAGCGAGCTGCTTCGTGGTGCTTTGTTGCTGGCTGGGCTTAAACACACAACAATGTGCTAAAGACAAGAGCTGGAATTCAGCTTGGCCTTGTCTTGACTTCCAGCAAGGAAGCTTCATTTTATATTTTTATCAAATCATTGCTGTTTCATCTATGGTTCTTTCACCCAAAGCCTTTCCCTTTCCAAGAAGCAAAGATGCAAGGACAGAAAAGAGTGAGCCGGGACTGGGCCTCCTCAGGGACCTACATCCCACATGATCCCACCAGGACATCCCTCTTCCCCAGCACAGCTCTCCAGGCAAAGCTTTCACCTTCCTGCTTTAATTCCCTCCTCCTTTAAGTGTCTCCCTAAACATCTTCCCTGTCTCCCATTTTCAGCGACCCTCATTATGGGGGGGGGAGGGGGGGGCAGAATGTGCCAGCCGCTCCCCCAGCCTGGCTGGCATTTCTGGCCACTGCTGCAGCTGCTCTTTTATTCCCACAGAGGGGGAATTTCTTGTTCCTTTAAAGCAGGAGCTCATGGTGTGCCCTGGGGTGCTTTGTAATACATTAGCATGCATGTGTGATTAAATCCCTCCCGGTATTAAGAACATCACTATTGCCTCAGCTCGAAAGCAACAGAGGCATTCAGCCTCTTTGGCCTCTCTGAACTGCTCACACAAAGTCACTAATTCCAAAAGGCATTTTGCCACATGGTGGCATTTAACATACATCTGTACCTAAATGTTCAAATATGACATATTTTGCTTTTTTGTCATCCTCTAATGTCAGCGGTCCCTGTCATCATCTCAGTACTGGGGCCATCAGGTAACGCTGGTGAATGATGATGCAGTTCTCTGGCAAGGTGGAAATACTTGACCTTGCCTCCTGCCTCAATGCACTACCAAGACATGCATTAAACAGCAGCATCATGTCTTATCACCCAACTGTTAGACCTCTTCACAAAGGGATCATCCCCAGCACCTATTCATTGGAGCTGGGGTTTCACACAAATTCAGGCTTATTTGGCTGCTCTCTGATGGTCTGTTGCCTACAACTCCACTCCAGGTTCTCCTAAGGCACTTTTGAACATTTACCTTCACTTGGGTTGACCGTAGCTTCAATCGCTGAGCCCTGCTGGCTGCTGTCTCACCTTGAAGTGCCACTCTCCCCAAAACTGCCTCCAGGTGAGGGAGGATTCTGAGCAGGAGAGCTGGCCGTGAATTTAAATCATTGATTGACTGCTGTTATTATTAATTATTACTTGTGACACAGTTGGAGATAGGCAGTGTGCATGCTAAGAATGAGGGACACCTCTGGAGCAGCTCTGACAGAAATAGGATGCCAGTGGTTTTGGCATCATTAGCCCCATTATGCAAAGGGAGAGCAGAAGTAGCCTAGAAGCACAGCTTCAAACCTTATCTCCAGACCAAATTCAGCTACCACCAGGTTTCAACCACAGCTGTGCAAACAGCAGGCAGAGAGCACCTGGGTTGGGGTGGGGGGCTCTGTGGGTTTGACCCACTCTCCAGGACGCCAACAGAGCCCAGGTGAGCAGCCGAGAGCCAGGAGCACAAGCCAAGCCCTATCCCTGTGTCTGAAGGGCAGCATGCTCTAAGGCTCCCTATTAGGGATTTAAACAAAAGGAATTTTAATCTTTTTTTTTTTCTTTTTAATGCCAGCGTTTGAATGTGGGGGGATGGAAATTTTACATGAAGCCACACGCTGAAGGTCATGGAAAGGCAAGGCAGGCATTGTCTTCAGTAATATTAAAAGGAAGACCAACCCTGCTGTGTCAGAGCAAAAAAATGAATACTTCTTTTGATTGGAAAGAAAGTTTCTCCATGCCCGGTTGCAGTGCAGCATTGCACAACGGAGACTGCTGCGGCTGGGAGCAAGAAGAATTAATTACTTTGCTTTTTGAAGCATGGGCTGCTCTGCTCTGCTGTGCCAGCTTCAAGAACGATAAGCACTTATCCAAAGAGTGCAGTTTTGTCCTCCGGCGCGGGAGTTTTGCTTGTCTAAATCACAGGAGGCTGCTGAGTTTTGTTTTCTTCATACTTGGCCTACGCTTGAACCTGGGCAGCACCGCTCTCTTTTCAGACTCACAGACACCAATTTTATGCCATCCGAGGGAAGAACACCAGACCGAGCATCAGTGTTGGCCACAAAGCACCACACTGTAATTGCGTTAGGCACCATCCCCAAGTGCCAGCTACCGTCGCCATGGCATATTACAGCCCCACGGCACAAACAGGGTTTTGCCAAATGCAAATTTATCTCCAAACCACCTCCTCTCAGGGGATTTTGCTTTCAAGGGCATTTCAGCATCTAAACAAAGATGAAGTATGCCTCTCTCCAAGTGAGCCAGCAGTGGGAACATGGCACTGAAGGATGTCTGCAGCGCTTTGTCCTCAGCTGGGCAGCAGCAAGCCATGCCACAGAATAGGCTTATTGATGACGTGTTTGGCCTTCCAGGGGTTTGAGTTGTTTTCTTGAGTCTCTTACTCCCCCTTATTTGTTTAGAAGATTTTCTTTTTATACCAAGTGACTTGGGAACTGAAGTCATACAGGTTACTGAAGCTTTCCTCCTCTGCTCACAAATAACTTCCAGGTGGCCCTTGGCAGGAGAGAAATTCAGGATAGCTGCAGATGCTGCTGCACTGACCTTCAATACACAAAAAAAAACAAAAAACAAAAAAAACCCAAAACACACAGTGTTTAAATTTTCACCATAGTGTTGACACCCCATCTGAAAAAGAGCAATTCCCACCTCTCCCAGAGCCACTGTTTGCAGCCATCTGCAGCCTCAGCCTGCTAGAGTCGTAACTCCTAGCTCTCCTCCTAATCCTGACTTTTTGGCAAAAGCTGCCGATTTACCTACAGTTGCAAGAGAACTGAAGTATGCAGGCAGGCATGGGGCAGTTTCACATGAACAGCTGCTGCTGGCCTGTTGTTAACAGGCTCTTCTGGAAATACTCAGCGAGCCTCATCCCAGTTCTTTGATAGTAGAGCCGAAACCAGTGTCTCCTCAGCATCCTGCACACTGAAGTTCTTAATTCATCTTCACAGCATCAATAATTTAAAAAAAATAAATGTAACAAGCATAAGACTAAATACAAAAGCTACTCAGAGCTTATCAGGCTTTTACCATCCATTTCTTGATGCAAGTTAGAACAGCCCTACTTCCCGTGCCTTGCATAACTGATTTTAATTTGCTACTCCTGAACCACAGCCACCACTACCTAAGCAAGCCAAGAAACAAACTCATGGACAAGAAAGATCAGCACTTCTTTGGAATGACGTTCTTCCTGAATTATCATGTGCAGATCGCAATTTCTTAGTTGACGCTTATGTTTGTTCAACGCTAGATCAATGCTTCAGATATGACCCAGATTACCAGCTTCTCAAAACCATCACCATTCAGGTTGTAAGAGAGATGTACAGGGGTGGGGGGGGTGGGGGGAATTTACGCCCACATCCTACTTGTTACAGCTGCTATTCAGAAAGAGGGCTTGCAGATCCAGGGCACCAACGTACTTCTTTCTTCCAACCTTCTCCCTTCCCGCCCAGCTGTTTACTGCAGTTGCCCTACCAGTCAGTGGCTGTTTTCACACAAACATGTAGCAAAGCTGAAGCCTGACACACAGTGGCATACTCAGAAATAAATGCAAGTCCACAGAATTGCCCTCATTTGGGCAACATAGAGTTTACGATTGCTCCCTGCCCAGCAAGGAACATGTAAGAGTAAGTAAGCTTGCCTTTTTAGCATTTACTTTAACACAGCCTGCAATTCTAAGATACTCCTCTGAAAGAGGAAAAGATTAAAGCTTTGTAGACCAGATAGTGAATGATTTGGCCAACAGATTTATTTACACCTTGGGTCAAAAAAATAGCAGCAACACAGCAAGGTGTGTATCCAGCATGAGTGATCCTGGCAGTGGCAACAGCACCGAGTTAAAGATCACCAAATACCAAGGAGATGCCATGTGCTGTCCTGCCCCTCGCTCTGGCTGGAGGGAGACGCACAGCCCTGCCCCACTGCTCCAGTCCTTGCCAATGGGCTTTTCCAGGGCAGGGTGCTCCTCCCGAGCTCCTCCACTGCCCAGCCCCTCACACTCCCCCGAACACCCAACAGAGAGTGATCAGGAACAAGCCCATCTCCATGCATTAAAAACCAAATCAACCCCTATGAGTGGGACTGAATTCCCTCTGGCCTTTCAGCTATGGAAGCATCAAGACTAAACTATTCTTATATAGCCTTCCCCAGAGTCAGAGTGCTGCCTTCACAGTCACAGAGGCACAGTCGCTTGTCACTTTCCTGCTTGCTACTCTTCTCCCTAGATTCCTCCTGCTTTTCCTCCCCCTTCAGTAACATGCCCACGCATCTTCTTCGGGTTTTTCTTTCTTTGAACAATGCAGCCAGGGGTCATGATTAATCACTGAGTTTTCCATACTCCATTTCCCTGCTCATTGTCCCGTGCCACTTGTTGAGAACCTTATCTTTATTAGCTGGTCTTATCAGGACTCAATTACACATTAACAGAAACTCTCCTTACTCAGCAGGATTTCCTTAGGATTGCATTGCTTTCGGCTTCAGAGAGCAGCTCTGTGGAGGAAGCCACTCCACTAGAGCCAGCCTAGGAAGTTATTGATCTCATTTAAGATGCACGAGGGGACACAGAAAGCTGTAGGATGACTTTGAGGAACTGGCAGGAGCAGATTTAGAGGACAAAGCGTTTCTATAGGGGAGCAAATGCATTAGCTTATACTGTTTGTATTGGCATTAAATTATACAGTAATTATTTGGTCCCGGTGAGCTGTGCTGTAATAGCAGCTGCAGAGCTATCCGAGATCCTTCAGCACAGGGATTACATCCAGCTAAAACGTCCCGCTATGCACTTAGCTACTCAACCAAATAATACAGCTGTAGGGCCTATTGTTAGCTGTCTGCTTTCAAGAAATTAGACTGATACAGTTCTTACAGATTTACTAGACCTTCAAGTGCAATATCACCACACCATGTACACCTCTGATAGAGGATCTTTCTCCTTCAATGCTATTATCACCTTGCCCAAGAAGGTTAAATGGCATCAACTTGTATCATTGCTCTTGCTTTTTCTTTTTTTCTTAAAAAAATCATTACACAGAATTATTCATTATCTGAAAAGGACAGAGTGATGGGTGCAAGAGAGGGGGGAAATACACTGTTAGAGATGAGAAAAGCTGTTTCTTAACAGATGGCTCTGTGAACCCCAAAAATCCATTTCTTGTGAAGACAATGGTCTGTCCAAGGACTCAACAGCCTGGTGAGACCTCCCAGTGCCAGACAGTCCAGGTGAGAAACAAGCAGAGCTCACCATTTGGTTAATGATAGCTTCCCCTGTGCTTGGGAAGAGTGGTATGTCTGCAATGACATGCCATTGCCATGGCCCTTCACACCCCCCTCTGCTCCCGAAACAGCCCACTCATGTCTTCATGGGGTGGCTCTGAGGAACAGAAACAAGGAGAAGGTTTGGAGAATTCATAGGATGCTCAGTTACCACAGCTAGGGGGNAAAAAAAAAAAAAAAAAAAAAAAAGGTAAGACAGAAAACACAAAATCTCTTCTTCTGAAATAGCAGCAGCAGACTCCAAAAGCACGTGTGGCATTTGAGGACAATTACTCCGAGTTTAACTAGTTACATTCATCAGACCATCTGACAGAACAAGTAGCTGTTATCTGGAAAACAGAGATGGATTTAAGCAAGGGAAGAGGTATTAAACTTGTTATTACCTACGGGGGAGGAAAAAAAAAAAAATAAGAGAGAGAGATTGGTAATTTACTGCCTGCACGACAGCCAACAGAGGAGGCAAGAAAAGATTATAAATTGCTATAAACCCAATATTGCTACTGGGCACATGATTGTAAGTATCGAGACAACTTCTGAAAATGGTCTGGAGCTCTTCTTTATATATGATGGCTGTCACAGCAGGCAATGGATGAAGAGTCCCTGTTACAGCCTGCTCAGGATTTCTAAATTGATAAGGATTTACATTCTGCAGGTGCATCCGATGATTCCTGTAAGTCTTCCCAGCACACAGGCAGTGGGTGCAGGTATGATGCAGTAGAGCTGACAATATTCCCTCTTCTCCCTCCTGTGCTTTCGTGAAACAAATTTGGCCCTAACTCTTTTGAGTGCAGTTTCAGATCAAAAAGAGGGAAGGGAGATATAAATGAAATAATACTGCTGTAACTAAAATATACAGGAAAACTAAAAATCGTATCGTAACTACCCCAATAAGAGCAGCAGACGTGCTAGGAAGCTTTCACCAGGAAGACAGAAACTCTGCCCAGAAGCTGTAGGTTCTTAAACCTCTCCAGGTACTCCCTGCTGACCAAGCAAAGGAGATAGAAACCTGTTGACTAAGATCCAAGTTAGGCCTTTTTCCAACATGCAAGTCCCATCTCAGGCAAGAGTCACAAATACCAATTTTTTACTTATTGCAGTGAAAAGCCACCACCACAACACTTCTGGAAACGAAGGCTGCAGAATTGTTTTGCCCCAATCAAAATAGCAGGCTCTGATTTCAGCTTTTAAGGGTTGGTTTGAGCTCTAAAAGCAAACAGAAAACCCACTGCATCTTTTAAACTAACTGAAAAGTCATTTTAGAAATAAAAACCTGAAGCACTTCATCCTCATCAGTATCATCCAAATGAAATATTCTCATGTTGCAAAAAGTTCCCCTACACACAGAGTTTCTTTCTGATACTATTCCAATGAAACCTACACACGTTGCAACCACACCAAGTCTGCTCTCCAGCTAGGTACCTTCCCTCTGCATACACCGAGGTTGTGCCCCTTTATTTTCAGATTAGGCGCTACCTTCCCCTCTACAGCCTTCAGAAACAGCAGTTTACATCCCAAGAGGCTTCCCTGAAACTCCCTGGGAAAGGCTGTACCCAAGAGGTGCCAAACCAGGGCCTCCTCAAAATGATTTGGCCACCATCTTGATCCTTGTCTGTCCTACTCCCTTCTGGGTTGTGCAACCCCACCAGCTCAACACAGCCAAGTAAGGAAAGTCAAATCAAGTCAGTTGACTGTCAGGTCACACCTGACACTCTTCTCCTTCCTCTTAACTCAGTTCCCACAGATTTTGTTTTTGTTTAGGTGTGCTGGTCTCCCTGGGGAGCACACCTTGGACTACTAAAGCCAAACCAGACATTGACACAACATCCATCCCTGTGAACAACTGAAGACTGCGCTTAGGTTTGAATATTGATAAGACAGAGCTGTAGAGTAGAAAAAAAAGTAAATACTGCTGTACTGCATGATCCAGAGCACTTCTAATTTCAGCAAAAGTTTGAGCTCTTGCAAAATTTTTGCTTTCCTGATCATAGATTCTGACCAGGATCTTCTAAGAGTATCAGTCCCTGCAAGATTTAATCTGTTTTCTTAATTTACAGAACACAAGGGCTGAAAGAACAATAAAAGGTCTTTATGCCATCAGTTGCATAAAGCTTCAGGGTGTTCAGGCTTCTTGATGCTGCCCCAGAATCTTTGCTGTACTTTTTCAACATTAATTGGATTTTTATCTTAAATTACACACCGTGGGGAAGAAGGGCGAGACAGAACAGAGAACAGGACAAGACTAACTTTCCTACTTATTTATACATTAAAAAACTCAAACCCTCTTAGCATCTGGGCTTTGAATCAGCTTTTAAGAAAATTAATCTATGGGTAAAAGCTCCTAAGTGAAAATACTGAAACATTAACATCAGTTACAGTTAAGTCCTTAGCTTGAGCCCCTAAAACAAACAAGGCCAATGCCCAAGGCACACACATTGCATTTTCTTTTTGCAACTGCTTAAATTCACAACAGCAATAAGCACAGGCAGTTCAGAGTCAACAAACAGCTGCTTAAAAAGACAGGTAAAGCAGTGTTACAGGCAGGTGCTCAAGGCTTCCTTCTAGCAAAAGGTTTATCCACTGAGTCCAGTTCCAGGTACAAATACTAACCAGTGTCCTATCTTGCCCCTCCACTCACTGTGGGGTTATGGTTCAGTAGATGAGGACAGAGACAGGCACTGCTGTTCTTTGCAGCCTGAACAGACTGCCACTTTCTGAGCCCATACTGGGGAAAAAAGCATTCTGAAAAACATTCTTTGATCAATGAATAAAATCCTTGATACATTTTTTTTCTTCCCATTCTCAAGTCCAGTTAAAACCCAACTTTTCAGCATCTTTAGATACCTTCCTTACTGACTTAAAAGTATTTTTTTCCAAAAATTGGTACCTTAGGCTTCTCTACCTCACACAACCTCCAACACCATACATAAACTGTATTTTCATTAAAAAAGAAGGAACAACATAACCTGAGTTGCATTCCTCTGTCACAGTATTTGCTCCCCACAACTTGGGGCTATGAGTTCACACTGGTGCCCAAGCATCAGTCAACCTAAACAGTTTTGATTGCACTTATCGGAGACCCTCTCCTATGTACCGGAAGAGCGCTATGCAGGAAGGGCACTATATGGTCTGCAAAAGAGGGGACATTCCAGCCTAATACAAGAGGGGACGCACCCTGCCCCACTGCACAGGGACGGATGGGCAATAGGAAGACCCCTTAGTCTTCTCCCCTCTCTGTTGTGACTGTGAATGAACTTCGTACCCCATTGCCTGCTAGAGTTTTTACAGCACTAACACTGAGCGGTGCCAGTCAAGTAAGTCTTAATGAAGACAAGTGCTACAAAAACCCTTTCCAGTTGGAGCAGGTGAGGGTGTTTTGACTGTAAAACAGGCCGAGGGGTCTGTCAGGGTTAACTACAGCTAACCCATACACTAACTTGAAAGCAAAGAGAAACATTACTGCAAAGAAACTTTCTACATTTAACTAGCTACTGCAAGGTGACCTGAACTCTGTAGTGTGAAGAGATTTACCAAGCAGTTTGGCAAGCCCAAGGGTTGGTGCAGGCATCATCCTCACACTCCGGTCACAATAACAAGTCAATGAAACTGTTATTACAGGGATCCACCTGCTGTCTAATCCATGGCCAGTCCAGGGACTAAATATACACATCCCTTTTAAGAAAGAAAAGTAAACATCCAGATGCAAGAAGACTGCTTGTGGTGGTTTTGATTTTAAACACCGCCTCCAGTTGCCATGATCTTCATCACAGGAGACTTATGGGTGGTTAGTAGTCCAAAGAAACTTGGCCTTAAGAGCTGATTTGAGCTCTAATGGCATTTTGCAAGAGCTTTGTCCTTTGGAGGTGGGGGGGAACAAAACAAAAAACCGAACCACCTCCAGGCACCAGAATTAAGGTTTCATCATCACTTTTTTTCCCCCTCCAACTTCAACAAGATTCTGCAGAGGCCTTGCCAGCATCCCACAGTTACAGCTCCTTTTATGCAACTTTTGCTCACAAGTGTTGTAATCACTCCTCCTAGATTATGTTCCAGATGATAAAAGGGTGAGCCACTGCTGCGAACAGAACTCCTTTCATCACCAAAAAAGTGTGCTTGAAAAATATAAGCAGCTGAAGTGTTTTCATCTTTTCAATCCTAGAAAAGAGCACATCATCACCGTTTAGACATTAAGTACTTCTGCTTAATATGCACATATTACATATTTAACTTAATAAAATCATGACAATAGACTCAGTTCTGAATTTCAAGTCACACTCTTACTATCATCCATGGCAAAATAAGAATCTAGGGACACACAAAACAAGAAAAGCCATTTACTCTGCAGGTGATGGCAATGTTAATAACATCTTCACCAAAATTAATGCTCTGCCATACTACGGCAAGTACATATTGATCCATCATCCTAAGTCTAGCACAGAATAAGGGAGAATATGAATCATCTTCATTTTATGGATGCAGAACAGGATTACAAAGCCATTAGGTGACTTGTTATATCAGAAGCTTCAGACTGTAAATTAGCGTGTATCTCTCTAGCTCACTACCTTAACCATCAAGGCAAAGCAGTCTTCCTCGATGATAAGGTACACGGTGATACAGAAACAAAGAAATAATCTTATGTTGTATTGCAAACAATATGCTATTCTGAATATTAAAGACTCTCAGTCTTCCTAATGCAACAACCCAATGACAGAATGAAGAAACAGGTCCAGTTTCTCATTAAGTCACTGGTAACACCACGTTACTGAGTTGTCTTGAGAGAGGAGCTGTCGCCAAGACAAAGTGATAGGAATGAAAGATGAAGCATTTTAGAAGCATTTGATTTCATATTCCTGGCTCTTCCACTGACTCTTTATGCAACTGGAGCAAAATCGAAACGCACACACTTGCTACGCTGTTCTATCTGGTGCATTTATTACGGACCAAGACTTTCCAGTGCGAGGAGCGCAACAAATTCACACAGTGCCTTATGTACCAAGTCCCTGACCTTCTTTGGTGCCTCTATGTAACAAACAGGAAAAGTGCAGTCAGATGAACGATGAGGACCAGAAGAGTCACTCAGAGGATACTCAATGTGTCTCCAAATCAGTTAAGAGCCTCAAAAGGAATTCTGGCAGCTGTGCACATCTGGCTGGACAGAGAGAGGGCACTGCAGAATACCGAGTTCATCCCTAGAAAAGTAAATGATCTCTATCAATCCCACAAAGTTTGACAGTGAGTAGAAGGGTACTTCCTCCCAGAGGACAATAAAGGATGAATAATCAAGTATACAAAACAAGCTGTAAAACGATAATAGCCCAGGAAGGACACAGGCTGTCAAAACTCATGGTGATAAAGAGAGACACAGAAAATGCCTTTACTATTTTGCAACTGATCAGAGAAGACAAGACTCCCACCCAAAAGCAGGTCATTTTCTTGAGTACTTTTATCAACAGCAGGAGGTGGTGTCACAGTGCAGCTGTCAGACATTTCCCGGAGACATGCAGATCACAAGGCTTCTCTTAAGCTGAAATATGATTTAGTGAAACAGAGACAGTAACAGAGATTAAAACTTTAATTTAAAACTTTGCCAACAAAAATTGATTACAAAAAGGGAAATTATCTGTACAAAATAAGAAAGGAGGTACTCATTTAACACAAGACTGCCATTGTTAGTGTATGCTGGAGGACAAACAGTGCTTCAGGTCAAGTGACAAGTGAGAAAAACAAACTGAGCTCATAATAAAGAATTCTGAAGTGAATTTTCCATAAACCAAAGTAAACTGACCTGAAGCAGCTCAAAAGCTAATCAAGACTTATCTGAAGTCTGTTTTCCTTGCAAACCTTTTCTTCTTAATTTAGAGAAGAAGGATGTACTAGAAAGCAAGACCCAGCACAGTGCACTGGGCCAGGACAATGACTTTTGCCATGCTTCCTCCCACTCAAGCCTTCCTTCCTTCTGGCCTTCTGTACAAAGATGTTCCGCAATTTGAGTGTGCCAGGGTTTTAGCTGAGTCACAAACTATTGCACCTTCACTTAACAGTTAGGTCCTGACTCAAAATGAAGACAAATGCTTTGGGGACAGTGATATTACTATGACTAAAAAGACCAGCTGCATCATGACTCCTATGAAAACGACGGTTCTTAGACTTTTCAAGTTAGCCTCAAATAACAGCTGTCTGTCAATGATAGATTAGTATTTACGACACTGCAGTCCTCTTTTCTACCCACCATTTTATGCAAACAAAGTGAAAAGAGCATCTTTAAAACTCATCACTGAGTAGACAAAAATGGCAGGTGATTTCTGAACTCCCAAGTTCCTGTAAAACCTAAGCATACGATATGATCNTGAAGAAGTGGAGCATGCATTTTTTTTTTTCCAAGCAAGCCAGCTGAAAACTTCCAGTATTTTCCACTCAGTTTCACATCATGTAGTATTTACAAGTTTTTAAACCTTCAGAACCCATGTTTAGTGAAGAAACAAAGTAGTAATAAAAATGTTTTGGCCCAGATTCACTTCACCTACTTATAGATACCTGAGATACCTAAGTTGGGACAGAACAACTTACTGTGCTCTACCTACCCAGTAAAAAAAACAGACAAATGCTAAAGGGAAATTCAGTCAGAGACTTGAATCTCATCCTAGTGATGACGCTCTTCTCCCTCCAACTATCAAACAAAAAGTGAGCAACTATATTCCAACTTAGAAGTCTTGGTTAAGCTTAAGAGCAATTGCATTTCTAGCTGAAGTGTTGTCATTTATGTGAATCTAAGCCTTACCTTGCTCACTAGCAGCTCCCATCTAGGGGAGTCAAGGACAGCTACCTTTTAAGAATGCTATGAGACATGCATGAGTCCTCCTTACAGCTGGGAAAAAGTGAGATAGAGTAAGAAGTTCGCTCAAGTCCATGCGGTGAGTCAGCAACAAGCTAGCATTACAGCTTCCTGGATCTTAGCCCTATGCTCTGCTCATGGGAACCCAGTACAAGGAAAACTACTGTACAGAATCATTCCCTTTTCCATGTCTAAAAGTCTTACCCAAAAAGTACAGATACTAATAAACAGTGTACATAATTTCTTATTTGTCAACGAAAGAGCCCTGTATTAAAGCAATCCTTTCCATTGTATCTTGATTCTGGAAAAGTTTATTTCCAGCTTTGATTCTTTGATGTCTTAAAGCTTTTAAGAGAAAGTTGAAGATTCAGTTAACAAACATAATGCTGCAGTCAGTACCCTTTACATTAACTGGAATGATATGTTACATTTTCTAGTTTTAAGTAGTATTTGTGCTACCCAATTTCACAATCAAAATAGAAACCTTGAAGCCAAGAATTCACAGATCTCGGGGAGTGGGGAAAAAAAAAAAAAAAAAAAAAAAGCCAGACAACTTCAGTTTAAACAGGGCAAGCCATGTAACATGCCATGAAGAGTTCAGAGATTTCAATTCTGTGAATATCTGTTATTGCCATTTCAAAAGAAAGCCCTTTTATCCTTAGTCTTACCCAGCCCGTGCTGTAGCAGGTAGGACAAACGCTGCATGGCAAGAAAAAACTCCCCTCAAAACACAGCTTAATAATGGAAATAAAAGATTTGCACTTTGCTTTATGAATGCAGCAGAGATATCACGTAAATGATGTTTCCAAAGACCCTGGGACTTAAACACAGCTATGGAAAAAGTCAGCTTCCTAAACTTTGGGGTTAGTTTGATCCATCTGCCTCACACTGGATTCTTACCTTACCACGGTCAACAAAGCTTTTGACTTACCAGGTAAGACAGAACACCATTAGCTTGTTCCATCATATCACGGAACAAGACGGCATAATGGATGCCCGTTGCAACAGACAGACAATACGGTATTAAAGAAGGCTTTTCTTAATGGCAGAATCAAATTGGACACTACTGGCTAACCTGGTGCAAGATCTACATTTTTCCCTTCTGGAGTTTTTAATTTTCTCTTGAACCAGAAACATTCTTTCTAATCAGTTAAATCCAACAGTACTACAATGAGCTCAGTTCTTAAGCATGCTCGGCACCAGGAAGGGTTGGTTCTACGTCCAATTAAAACCAAAGAGTTGCTGTTTTCCAAGGGCAGAAGTTCTTCACTGGTCACCTAGCCGGAAACCTTGGCCCCAGTTGTGTCTTCCACCACCCTGCTGATCTTCTGCAGCTCTTCTCATGCTAGCAGGTGGGACACCAAAGCCCGACACTCCTCCTCTCCTATTTGGCAGCCAGCGGTACCTAAGGCAAGCCAGAAGAGACGGACAGTTTGAGAAACAGCTGCACCTTGGGGGTAAATGCCAGACTACTTTTCCATGTACTTCCTTTTAGCTGCTGGACTTTGCAATAAAACTGGCTTTTCACAGCAGTACTTCACAGAATTCTTTTCAAATCTAAGCCCTCAGCACATTGAGAAATGGGAATTCTGTGAAACTTCCATCTCTGGGATATGGTTAGATACAATAATCCAAACACAGGTTAAAAAACCCACATGATAAGGGAGTCTCACTGTTCAGAATAAATGCTGTGATACAAACTTAATTGCCCTAACTTCTCTCCCCTTTTTTCAGGGGAAGCAATAAAAAAAAAACCCAAATCACTTCTGAGCATCTCTCTTTCTTCAATAGTTGCAAAGCTTCTGTTACAACAGCATCTAACCATCTCACTGCTCTCCAAGTAAACATTCCTGAGGAACTGAGGACCGAAGAGACTAAGGAAAACTGGCTCAAGCAACTAGCTTGTCTGAAATCAAAGCTCAAGTGACCTGCCCAGAGCAAATCAGAGCTGTAAGACTTTATCATCCAACTTAGGCTACCATCTAAATAGAGTGATCTAAAAATACAGCTGCTGCATTTTGCAAGGGATGCCATCAATGCAGAGTTATTTCAACTCTACAATAGTTACACCAAGCTCCTGCAAATCTCTTGATGAATTTGACCACTAAAATCTGAGGCCCAGACATAAAACCCAGATTCCTTTCCGCAAGAAAAAAGATTCTGTATAGAAAAAAGTTCTTCGTTGTTATATTCAAGGTAGCTGTAAGTCATTACAGCAGCTTTTTTAAACAAAACATTACAGTGCAAAGGCAGAATTTATCCCTTTGTAGAGCTGTTTGCAGTACCTCTGTTCCTATTTCTCAAATATAGAGAAAAATTAAATATACATGAGAGGAATCAAGAGAATTGCACATAACCAACAAGACTGATGGCAGTTTCAGAGCTGTTATTACCTTGAAAGACGTTTTAAAAAAAAATTTTGTCTTCTAATCTTTATGGAAAATTAGGCTTACCAGAAGGGCTTGCAAACACAAAAGTAGAATATAAAGCTTCCCTACTCATTAAAACTTGTACAGAAAGTATAACTGTAATTCAACTTTGCATCTTCTAATTAACAGTTTATGCTATAAAATGGGTTAACTAACCATAAAATGCGTTGCCAACTAAAAAAAAGTAGAAAAGTAGAAAAGTATTATTTACAACCCAAAAGGATGAAGACAAGGGCAACTGAAGCTACAAACTTTGGCTTCTGATCGTACTATTTCAATGCCAAAACAATGAACAGATCACAAGAAAAAGCACTTCAGAAACCAAGACCTGCAGTCTCAGTCAAGGTGACTGGTACAGACTGCAAAGCAGAATACATATTATAGTCCTGAACGAGTCTACCACTGACTCTTATTATTGTTACAGGTTGCTGAACTGATAGCTACTGCAATGATACATGGAAATACAGATAAAAGATCATTTACAGGAGAAAAAAAAATTTTTTATACCATCTGATAATTGTTAGGGAGTTCTCTTTACTACAGCTCAATTCACTAGCAGAACAATGACTTTTACTCTCACTCTTAAGAGTGGGTAAAGGACACAAGCCATCTATAGGGGTAACAAAGAACTCTCACATGGGCCATTTACAAGAAACTCAACATTTCTGATGACTCAGCAGCACAGTCAATATGATAGTCTGAAGCTGGTTAATTTAGCAAAGTATTTTACACCTTACAATCTCAGCAGATATGTGTCTGATGAACAATACAGAAAATTCGACCAAACAAACAGCGAGCTAAAGAATAAAGCCAGCTTACAGGAACTGAGGTGTGGACAGAAAATTCCTTCCTCCCAAATCCATTGGATATTTAAACATTAAGAAGAAATACAGGTGTCCAACCAGATTTCCTATCAGCTCGTTGATGACTCTGCAAGGCAAAAGAACAAGAATTGTTTCATATGCTGTCTTCTCTGAAAATTAACAAGTGACCATCTTCTGCCAGTTACTACTGTTCATCTGCCACAGGCATTGCTAGGGCCACGAGCCACATATAATTTCCCTTCCCTCAGCATTTTGCAGCCACTTCTTTAGAAGGGCGAACCTTCAGTGCCAACACATCAACAGGCTGTTCCACCTTCCCCTCTAAGCCTTCTCTACAGTCTGTACTGAAAATGCAATTAAATACTTGTTTACATCAGGGAATTAGACCGTACAGCTATTAGTGTCTAAAATAATAGTTTGCAGAGCTTGAGAATTTACTGCTGTTTTCACTGGACTTTCACTGGACAACCTGTCTCCTGCTGTACTGAACTGTTGTGTTCCCAATTTTGCAAAAACACTGCTGAATGGAGGCCCTTGAGTATCTTCCATCATGCATAGAAACAGCAGGTATCTAACAGCAAGCAGTTTTCTCAAGTGACAGATGAGTCAGTAGGAGGCACAGCCAGAAAAGGGAATTTGGTTTTGCTGTACTATCTCCTCCTTTTATAAATCAACCACGTAACTTGTTATTGTCACTAATTGTGTTACAGCGGCACCAAGAGGCCCCAATCAACGCAGGGCACTAATGAGAAATACCGTGCACAGAAGAGGTTTCTTCATCATGGAGTTTAGTCAAAGAAACCCAAGACAGACCAATGAATTCAGCAAGTGCTAAGATGGCACTCCATGGGCTTGTTATTGCCATTTTCCCTTGTTTCACAAGCTGAAAAAAGCAACACACTGGGCAAGGCTGTGAGGGAAAGAAGTAACAGCACTATCAAGTCAAGCTAAATTTGTTTCTAAAACCAGTAATGATGGCTGGTTGTATGAGATGACATCTTTCTCTACTGTGTGTAGTACTCTTCTAGTAAGGAAAAGGCCTAATGCATAGATTACTAGAAAAATAAACCAAATTCTTATTACTTCCCCCCTCACCTACATTCTCTAGTTCTCACATGCACCTCTCCTCTTTGCTTTTATCTTCAATGACCACCATGTGACACTGAGCATTATCAGGCAGATTATATAGCTTTAAGCCTCTTATTTTAATATTGCTTCTAAATTCAGCAATAAGTTCAATAGCTGTAAAACCTTTCATAACTTCAAATTGGCCATACAAGTAAATACATACGATCCACCAATGATGTAGTTAAATCCCAGAATAACCCATGGAAGGTAACAGGCCTGAAAAAGAACACAATGGAGACAGAGAAGTTGTAAGTACAAGTTAAGGACATAAACCTGCTCAACTTCCCACTACACTAATAAGCATGGTTATAATCTCAATGTTTTAGGCATTACACAAATCCCAATACATTAACTTAAGCAGATTCTACCTAACAAGGTAGCATATACCAAACTGAGTGATCACTAACATTTTTAGACAAATCATACTCATTTAAACATTATAAGTAGATGCATCTTTTGCACTCTATGTTCCACAGCAAGCTTACATCTGAAACAAAGTCCTAATATTTCTGATTTTGAAAAGGTCTGGAAATAATGACCAAAAGAGTTTTCACTACAAGATCTGGCAGAAACAGATGAGGTTGTACAGGGAAGAACAATTTAAAGTATCAACATTACGTCACTACATTCAGCTTTTATCCAGGTTAATGTTTATCAGGAATTTTCTTCTTTTCAGACCAATGAATTTCAGTTGTCAGGACATCTTTTCAGTAAAGCCTCACTGAGTGACACTGTATGGAAGACCATGAAGATGTTTGTCTTTGCTGCACCTCAAGGAGTATATAGCTATGTCAAAGCACAGGACATCTTTAATAAGAGAAAATATTTATATTTTGCCCCCTTCACGTGCATCTTGTGGGCAGAAACCTTTCCAGTATCCTGTCTGACATACCTTAAATCTTGTTCCAAACCAAAACGATACAATCATGTCTCTGTTCAGCTGGGCCCACACATAAAGTACTGACATGATGAGTGGAATCATCAGCAACTGCAATGTTTAAAAAAAAAAAAAAAAAAAAAAAGCAAAAAGTTACCATCACTTTCACAGAAGCCCAAGAAATAAACAGGCAGCAGCAACTAAAAGCTTCAAAAATGGCTTGTAAGCATGATACATCAGCAAAATCTTTAAAGATTGCCCCAGAATCTTTGCCATCTTATGTCATGGATCCGTTCAAAAGCTATTGAGAAAGCTAAGCAGAAGAACCTACTTGGTCATTCTCTCTTGCCAGACCATGCCAAAGCAAAGAGCTCCAACTGGCACCAAGTGAAAGAGCAGCTGTGGTGAACTCCGCTGCTCCCAGCTGCTTAGCAGCACACCTACAGCAGAGTCAGCAACATATTTGTGCCACAATCATTGCCATTCACAACCCAAGGAACTAACCCAAACACTCTGCTGGGCCTAAGCTAATAGGCCAGATGAAGCGTTACACCATTGAATTGCCAGCTACGTCCCCCTCAGAGCACCACAGAGGGAAGGTGCACCAGTAAATCACCATTTCAGAGTACTGCAGCCAGCCTTGGTAAAGCCACCTTGGTAGAGCTCGGAGTTAACCCATGCTCCATGCCAAGAGATGAGACTGTTTCAAATACCTCCTTAATGTGACTGTTTATTAGCTGACTGGACTATTTCTAGTGAAACAAATATAAAGCACTATTTTAGCTATCTGCTGATTTCTGAGCTGAAGACAGACTGTGCCAGCAACATTTCCATTAACTGATGTAACACTATGAACCAGCTCATGTGTTTGGAAGAGAGGCTAAAACTCATCCCTTCAGAGGCACTGCTATTCAACAGATTCCACATTAAACCTGGCACGCTGGCATCAGTCCAGCCTTCCCGAAGCCCTACAGTGCACCAGCAGTCTGACTTGTTACACAAGCACCTTAGGGTCCTTACTAAAACCATTTTTATTTTTACTGGAAAAACAAAGTAATACTTCATTTCTGAAATTATTTGACATGGGAATAGAGGCCCAGCTATCATACTCTTATCTTCCCACTTTCAAGCAAGCTGCTCAACACAAATGAAAAAAACTTGTTTATAAGAAAAACACACTTGTACATCAGACAACCGATTCTCTTTTAAGCAATACTTTGTATGCAGATATAAAACCATTTTAAGTACCTTTTTAAAAAGATACAAATCAACACAATCAGTCTAAAATTCATACAATGTATGGGTGACTTCAGTGTGCTTTTGAAGAATTTTGTGGCATCTTCCCCACAGCAAAAGAAGTTTAAGTGCAAAGTTATGGACAACCCTTAAGAGAACTCAGCCCTCACTGAAGATGCATGATTGCTATTTTTGTCTACCAAGGGAGCCTGATAAGTGATCTAATAAATGCTAAGATAATACTGTACAGAATATTAGAGATACTGGTACAGGCTTTGGGTGACAGAATGAGAGAACAGCAGAGGCAGACTGAAGACATGCAGTTATCTGATACTCTGTTGTGTCCAAGAAACACTCCCCCATTTCCCCCCTTAATATTTGGGGAGATAAGAACTACCTCATTGAAACTGGTTCTTTAGACCACGATTTTAATCATTCTTGTGAGGATTTTGCACTTCACAGTTCTGATCTGCATCTGAAGCTGCATTTTTCAAAAAGGTCTTCTGTTGGCAAGTAAAAGGTACACTAAATTTGAAAAGACTCATTTTTAGATAAAAATGTAAGAATGCAGATCCATGTTCATTAGAAGAAACAGTGCATAGGTGACATCTTGTGTCCAACTTAGTAAAAGGCTGAACACTTCCTGACTGCACAAAGAGCCAATTTTCACTCCTTGGCTCCCTAACTAGGTTAGGAATGGCAGAGTCAGATACTGGCTTGTGATGCTGGCTGAGGCTAACTCAAACTAAAAAACTAACAATACACACACAGCAGTCCATTTTGATATAAACTAAACCAGCCCAGCTTAACTATGTTCTGCAGTTATGTTGATAATGCTCTCTATAAAGTCATTAAGTAGTCAGAAAGTTCCATAAGATTATTATTTAAGAAACTGCACTGCACTTACCTGCATGTCCATTGCCAAGCCAGTTATCTGTCATTGCACCATTAAGGAAAACGCAGCAAAACCTGATAGACTAGAATCACAAAAAGAAGCTGCACACACGCAGAACACACATGCAAAGGCCTTTAATGTTTAAAATTAAAACAGCGTTGTTGTGTAGTATTAAATTAACCACTGGAAAAAAAATGAAAAATCTCCAGTGATCTAGAGACTTATATACTTAAGTTTCAATAATTGCTTTTAAGTAGCCTTTCAAGCTACCACCTCAAATCATCACCCCAAAGGCTGACAGATGCACTGGCCTTCCCTCCATGATGAAACTGGCTAACTACAAACTCAATCAGTCCTTGCATAAAAGCATGTTACAAGTTCAACAGCTGGATTCATTCATTAGTTTTTTAAAGACTAAAATGTTGGTTTTCTAACTAAAGAAATACCAGATCATTAAAAAATACCAATATATTGCCATGAGACATAGAAAATAAATAATTTCTTGAAATGCATCAATGCAGGCTTTTAATACTACTCTCCTACCTTGGAACCCAAAGGATCTACTTGCTGTAGCAACTGCTGAGTAGAAGCAATTGCTGAAGAATTTTGCTATGATCAGAATGCTTGTAACAGTTCATGAATATGTATAAAATGGCACCAAGCATTTTCCCAGATCATGCATCCAGGTTGCTCCTTACATCATATTGGGAACACGCAACTGGAAGCTTTTAAATGACCAGTTTGAAAGTCAAGTCACAATCAGATTCATCTAATAGCTCACAGCCAACAGTCTGCAACCACAATGAAGCTGATGGTTTTCTTAACAACATAGCTAAACACACATTGCTTTCCTAGTTACTGCTGTGGTTCAACAGGACTAGCAGGAATAGCAATTCCCTCCATACAGTGGAATGCGACTAGAGATAGTTAATCTATTGATAAAGGCAACAACATTTCCACACACTAGCTCTCCTGGCTGTATCTGGTTCATACTGATGTCACTGCTCCCTTTTTTCCACATGCTGTGCCACCACAAATTGCTACAAGGAGATAGCAACACCACAGACAGAATGGGAGCATCTCCAAGGATGGAGGTTCCACAACCTCTCTTGGCAACCCATGGCAGTGTTTTACTGCCCTTACAGTAAAAATAGTCTTTCTTACATTTAAATGGAATTATCTGTGCTTCATTTTGTGCCTGTTCTCTCGTCCCACCACTAGGCACCAGTGAGAGAAGCCTGGCTCCATTTCCTTTACTCCCTCCCCCATCAAGTATTTATCCACATGGATACCGTGTCCAGCTCTGGGGCCCCCAACATAAAAAAGACATGGACCTGTTGTATTGGGCCCAGAGGAAGGCCGAGAAAATGATCAGAGGGATAGAACACCTCTCCTATGAGGGCAGGCTGAGAGAGCTGGGGTTGTTCAGCCTGGAGAAGAGAACGCTCCGTGGAGACGTTATAGCAGCCTTCCAGTACCTAAAGGGAGCTTCTAAGAAAGATGGAGACAGACTTTTTAGTAGAGTAGATTCAGACTAGATATAAGGAAGAATTTTTTTTACAATGAGGGTGGTGAAACACTGGAGCAGGTTGCCCAGAGAGGTGGTAGATGCCCCATCCCTGGAAACGTTCAAGGTCAGGTTGGACGGGGCTCTGAGCAACCTGATCTAGTTGAAGATGTCCCTGCTCATTGCAGGGGTGTTGGACCAGATGACCTTTCAAGGTCCTTTCCAACCCAAACTACTCTATGATTCTCCAGCTGCACAGTCTCAGCTCTCTCAGCTTCTCCGCATGTGACAGATACTCCAACCCTTTAACAATCTCTGTGACCCTTCAATGGACTCAGTCCAGCATGTCTGTGTCTCTCTTGTACTTGGGAACCTGGAGCTGGATGCAGCCCCCGGTAGGTCTCACATCCCTCAACCTGCTGGCAATGCTCTGCCTAATGCAGCCCAGGAAGCCAGTGGCCACCTTTGCCACAAAGACATATTGCTGGCTTATGGTCAACTTGGTGTCCTGCAGGACCCTCAGGGCCTTTGCTTTGCAGAATGTCAGTCCCCAGCCTGTCCTGGTGCCTAAGACTGTTTCTCCCCAGGGGCAGGACCCTGCACTTCCCTTTGCTGAGCTTCATGACATTCCTGACCAGCACATTTCTCCAGCCTCTAAAGATCCCTCTGAATGGTAGCACAACCATCTGGTCTGTCAACAACTCCTCCCAGTTTTGTATCCGAAACCTAAAAGTCAGGTAGAACAGCACAGCTCATGGAAAAACTGTTTTCCAACATTCCCTAACCAACAAGCCCAGCTTCTTCAGGAAGTTGGCTCAGTGCAGATATCGCAACACTGCCTTCACAGACTCAGCTGACTTGTACCCCGCAGGTAAAGGATCTCTCCACAAGGTACCTGAACTTCCAACTCATGGAATGGCAGAGATTAGATGTATTTGCACATGGCAGCTTAAACACACTAAATTCACTCTTCACCCACACGGCAATGCATGAAAACGCCTAAGTGAAGCAATGCAGTGAACACCGCGGAAGCTCACACAGCACAAGCTGAGCTTTATGTAAGCAGAACTCTAGTCCCCAGATTACATACTGGTATTAGCACATTTATTAGTATTCTCCCTGCAAGCCAATTGCTACCTTTCCAGGAAGATTAAAAACTCACCTGTGAACATTTGCTATATTTTGAAACTGTTAGTTGCTAAAGCCTGGTCTTTGAACATATTTCAGGCAGAAACAGGAGAACGAAAATATAAAAGTTTGATGATGAGCAGAAGGATACAACAATGCAGATCCAGTTAAACAGGAGCATGAACATGTAATCTGCTGGCCTTCCATCAAAAGCCCCTGTAAATAAAAAGAATTATTAGGAAAGGTACTGAAATCTTGATGAGAAATTAAGACTTTTTTTTTTTTTAACTTTTGGGAGTCTAAGAAAAGCTCAGCTAATAACAGCTGTCTTACACGCAGACTGTGGTTTATGATTTTTATTTTTTTAATTCTAAAAAGCCTTATAATAGAACAACCTACAGACCAAAAAATAAGACGTTCACCCTACTGCATTAAGTGTACAAACAGCGTCTCTACTTAAAAAATAACACACTTTAACTCTGGAGATAAGTGGTTTTAACTTCATAAGACTTCAAAATGGAGTTGGACCCTGTCCTTCACAAGAAACTGCCAGTCAGAAGCACACAATAAGGAAATACACTTGCACAGCAAAAGCAGAGACACCAAGTTTAATGATAGAGTCATGTGAAAAACAGTCCTTACTTAGGCAAATCGCATCCTCTTTGCATCATCTAGTCAGACTCAAGAGATATGATAGTTTTTACACTCCAGAAAAATTAACATACATGACTAGGAAGGTACAAATGTGTAGTGCACTCTGTTCCTTCTTCTAAGCTGAACTGCTTGCCTTATTTCCCATTTCAAACGTGTGTCAATTTTTTTCAGGACAGTGGAAACAAAAATAGAGTAACATTCTGTACAGGTCATACTAAATGAAATTATATTTAGATGCCTAGTTGAGTTTGGGACCTGGCAGAGAGAAGGGTTAAAAAACCAAAACCCCTAACAACTCCTTGCAAACATGAAAATCGTAAGCCCTCACTCTTGCAAACTGTGGCAAAAGGCCGACATGGACCTCAGCACTTGAGCAAGACTCCTGTCAACTTTCATATAGCTCCATACAGGCAAGGAAGGCCTGAGAATATTGCTGAAACAGACCGAAACCACACAGTGACAAACAGCACACCATGAACAAGCTAAATTACATGGTAACAATTAAACATCAAAATGCCTAGAAAGAAGGCCACTGCTTAATGTTAGCACTATTTGGCTTCCTACAACTACTTTACATGTCCCCAAAAATGTAAAGAAAGAGAATCTATTTTTAAGCATTAGCTTTTTAGAATAACTAGGGTAACTCAGCCTATGTGAAACAAAATTCATATTTTAGTCAGTTATGTTTATTATTTAAGTTCAACCATGCAAGTTACATGACAGAAAAAAAAAACAAACCCAAAAACAAACCTCAACTTTGAAAAATCTTTTGGAAAGTTTTAAAGTTGGAGAACTACATCAACTGGAGTTCTCTCCTTACTGTTACCGTACAACAAATAGAAACAAATAAAGAGAGGAAGCTGACTAAACCTGTAGAAACTCCAGCACAGGAATTCCTCCAGAATATGAAGAAATCAAAGCAAATATTATTCATTTAAAGTTTTTCACTTCTTGTTAACTAGGAGGTTACTTACAAGAATATTAGACAAACTATTTAAGTTGACTTTCCAACGAATATTTAAGAAAACTGAGCTACAGACTGCCAAAAAGCTCAGCACAGGGGCAAGGTGAGCCCTAGCCCACTGGGTCCTCCAGTAGGGCCCCGGGTGTGTCCAGTCATTGGGGAAGAGCTGCAGACTCACAATCCCATCATTCGTACTGCTGGGGAGTGAACTCTGCATATTCTGCTTTCTTGGTATTTGTTATGTTCTCCTCCAACAGAAACAAAACAAACCCACATCAATCTCCTTGTCCTTAGGAAGCTAGAGGTCAGCTTGTTAGGAAAGCACAAGCACAGTACAAAACCATATGTATATTTTGGACAGCTAAATTTGAAGCTAGAACGCAACACCAGTGTATGCTCAAAAAACAGGTACAACCCTGAAAATAGAAGTTTCATTTCCTCAGTTTCACAGACAAAAGGAGGTATAGACCTACGCTAATATCCACCTGTAAACATATTATCAGCAACTTCTACACCTTCCACTTTCAGAAGGATTCAAGCCTTTTTCATAGCGAGGAAGGACTGACCTAACCAAGAACTTCATTTATACCCAGAAAAATTACTGTAATATAAAAGAAATGCATTGATTCAAACAACACAGCTGACTTCCCAGTTTCAAAATCCAGATGTGTTGTACAGCAGAAACATAAATTTACTGCTAGAAGAATTTACTTCCTTCCATGAGACTTCTGCCACAGCATAGACAACTAGAACATTCTCTAAGTATAAGTACAAGCAGTGATGTCTTATAATTTGCATATATTAACCAGGAACTCTTACTACACATAGCTTTGGACAGTAGAATGTCATAACTCGTATTCATAATCTACTGCAGAAAGGCTCGAAGAGAAGGAGGAACCGTTTCTAGCTATTAAACTACTACTTACTTTCACTAAGAAAACAATTAAATACAATCTGGCACCGCGCCTCCCTTTACCTGCTACTCTTCTTACAATTTGAAAAGGTTTCCACAATACTCTCTGGATGACAGGTTTACTGGGGATCTCCTCTCTGCCATGGAACTTCCCAAACATCACCTTGCAAGGCATTTCCACTTACACCACCAGTTCTGAGACTCCATTAGAACTACAGTAAAATTCTTGTTCATAAAGGCTTTCAGGAGGAGCTTAGCTTTGCAAATACTTTAATTATTTATTTCAATTGAAACAAATTTTCTATAGCTTTAATAAACTCTGCAATGCAAAATGAAACCAGTTTTGAAGCTACCTTGTAATGACAATCTCTTTTTTGAGATAAATGAACCATTCTCTGATCTCCTTTCTTCCACTCTTAATTTTTCCCCCTAACTGAAAATCCAACTACTTCCTGAACTTTTTCACATTTCTATTTGACAGAGGGGTACACTTCATTTGTACAAGCTATCTCTCAATTCAACATAACCAGCAGAATAACACAGGTAAGCACTATTGCCTTTTAAAGAAAGGAAAAGCCGACATTGTTGTTTTCTTAGATATTCATTGGAAAGTCAACTTAAATAGCTGATGGATATACCCATTATTACATATGCTCTATCATCCTTCCGTGTTAAAGGACATCAGACAAGAAAACAGAGGTAATGTAATCTTTTAGTCTCTATCCCTCATCTCATGAAATCCAACAACTAAAAGCACCAGGGCCTCCTACTGAAAGAAGTATCAAGTTCAGATCCTAAATGAACAGGCTCCCTGCTAAAGGGAAGGAGCCAGTCACAGAAAATCAGTTTTCAGTGCAGTTTCCCATTGACCAACAAAAGTGGGCAGAGAGATGAGCCATCTTTCTCACGATTCTGTCTGAATCAGCCACAACCCCATTGCCACAAACATTCCCAACAGCAGCTCTATCTGACAATGCTTAGTCTCCATCAACTCCAGGCAGAGTTCACCACGTGCATACAATTTAATGGACAACATACCTGTTTCTAATCGTGATGAATATTGATACAAGAAATACAAATTCACCAAGTAGAGAAATCCTGTTCCAGGTCCCACTGGGAAGAAAAAAGTTGCAGTTATCGGCCGCCAGATCTGTCCAAATCAAAAGAGAAAGATATATTTATATACTGTAGAATGAATTAATATGCATAGGTTTTTTGTATTCATTTGTTATTGTCTTGGTTTCAGCTAGGATAGAGTTAATTTTCTTTCTAGTAGCTGGTATAGTGTTATGTTTTTGAATTAGGTATGAGAAGAATGTTGATAACACACTGATGTTTTCAGTTGTTGCTAAGTAGCATTTAGACTAAGTCAAGGATTTTTCAGCTTCTCATGCCCAGCGAGCAAGAAGGCTGGAGGGGCACAAGAAGCTGGGAGGGGACACGGCCAGGGCAGCTGACCCAAACTGCCCAAAGGGGTATTCCATACCATGTGATGTCATGCCCAGTATATAAACTGGGGGGAGTTGGCCTGGGGGGATGGCTGCTTGGGAACTAACTGGGCATCAGTTGGTGAGTGGTGAGCAATTGCATTGTCCTTCACTTGTTTTGTATATTCCAATTCTTTTATTATTATTATTGTCATTTTACTATTGTTATTATTATCATTATTAGTTTCTTCCTTTCTGTTCTACTAAACTGTCTTTATCTCAACCCAGGAGTTTTACCTTTTTCCTTCTCATTCTATCCCCCATCCCACTGGGTTGGGGGGGAGTGAGTGAGCAGCTGCCTGGTGCTTAGTTACTGGCTGGGGTTAAACCATGACAGTTACCAATTACTTGGAAGATCCAGGAGGAGATTAAAAATAGCCCAAGTATCAATTACTGCTGCTTCAGCAGCTTTTACAGTTTGTTTTTTTAAATCTGATAAGCAAAGCTATTAAGATTAGAACAGATATCACATACAACTTCCCAGATCGCTTCCATCACATCTTCGCAATATTGAGTCTTCATTGCAGTGCAAAAGGGATATGCTTGTAAGGGCGCTACCCTGTTTTAAAAGCATCCATACAGAACCCATTCTAACCTGTTGTACAGAGGCCAAAGAACTCACGTAATGGCCTTTAGCGTACCATTTGAGACAGCCCACAGTACTCTGAGCTTTTGCACCTGCCTTAGAGAGTCTCCCAACTATCAACATTGGGCACAGCCAACTGCATGGCAGCATGTAGCAAGGACAGAAAACATCTGGCTATTTATGAATGAGCTCTTTAACTGGCAACATTTCCAAATAAGAGTATTGGGATCCTGAACATCACCATTCCAGAAAAAGTAACAGAACTAGAGCAAGAAACAGTCGTTTAAGCTACTAAATTTTGGGGCAATACATAAAACAAACTACAGATAGAGCTACCTTTTTATCTTTTTTTGCAGTTAGTCTTTTTCACTGAAGATATAATGAGCAGGTATAATAGAAATTTAAAGGTTGGGATCTCTTCCCTTCCTTCCCTTTCATTTTCGGTTCATCCAATGGGCTACACACCTGCACACCAAAGCACTGAACCTGTAACCTCACAATGCAAGGAAAAGGACTATGTTCAGTTTGTGACCACTGCTAATATATCCAAAACCACTGTACATTTGAAACCTCAGGACTTCAGTTGTTAGTTTATGTCAACCATACCCAGGCACAGAGGCTGACAATCCCAAACACAAGCTTTTTCAAATTCCAAGCAAGAAGGTGCAAAAGATGCACTTTTTTAGCTCTGCCTTAGTATCTCCAGAGCCACCTGTGGTTTAGGACAGTTGCACACCTGCCTGTGACCCCTGTTCCCAAAGTCATGCTCGCACTATCGCACAGCAGAGGCTGGGCAACTCACCTGAAGTCACAGCCACAGGTTTTATGATCACAGAGTGCCTTAGCACACCAACCGGTGCCAGCCAGAACAACCCCCCCAGGAAACGTAGGAAAATAAACGCCCCAGAACAAGACACAAAACGAACTACTGGGCCTGTCAAGGACCACAGCCCTCCTTGCGTCGCCCCGGGGCCCTGGCAAGGCCTACAACTCCCAGAATGCCGAGCGCGCTCCGGACTGGGCTCCCTTATGGCGCGGGCGCCGCAGGGCACGCCGGGACTGGTAGTGCGGCCCGTACCTGGAAGCGGTTAATGAAGGCGTCGGGCCAGAGGAAGAGGTAGACGGGGCTGACGAGGCCCAGCTTGCCGATGAGCGGCACCGCGATGGAGCCGGCGAACCAGTAGCGGGTAATCAGCGGGATGCTCCGGAACCAGTCCCCTAGGTCCGACATGTCGTCGCCGCCGCCGAGACCTCACTACGAACCGGCCGCTGAGGGAGAGGCGAGGGTCCAGCCACGCTCCACCCGCTGCTCCCCCCGCTGCCGCGGCCGCCGCCGCCGCCGCCTCGGGCAGGGAGGGGAACCCCGAACCCAACGTGGCGCCGCCGAATTCGGTCGAGCCGCTGCGACTTCCGGCCCCGCCCCCTCGGCTGCCAGGGCAACGGCAGCGTCGGAAGTCCCGCCTCGTGGGGGAGAGGGTGGGGGAGCGACCCGCCGTTGCCGGGTGACGGTGCCGGCGCTCCTGTCGGTGCCACCGTGCCCGCGGGCTGGGCCTGCAATCGGCCCCTTTCCCCGAAGCCGTGTTTAGTAACGCGCTGCCGTTGGTAACGAGAGCGAACCGGCAGTAAGTA
>VYZV01007942.1:79394-101644 GCA_013401275.1 Pandion haliaetus | reverse complement strand
CAATCAGGTTTAGAATGAAGACGAAATTTTCTAAAAGTCTCTCAAAATTTCTATCCTAGTCACAGAATACATAGAAAGTTTTTTAAGAGGCTGAAAACTTTTTAGTGAAATGTAAGTGACTGTTTTCAGATATTTCTAGCCAAAATCTATTAAAAAAATTACAAGATTTTATCTGGAGGTTAAAAAAGAGAACAATCCCACTCAGGCTGAGTTAAAACTATAGTGAAAAGATATGCAGTTGCTTCTTCCTATGCCTGTGAACCAGTTTCAAAGTTTCGATGGTTGTTGCTAAGTCATGAGACTCTGGGCTAAGGAAAGGCAGTAAAGGGTAAGATGGATCTTACCCCTTTGGTACCTCCATCCTTGAGGTTACCCTGCAGAAGCACATGAAATGCAAAGATTGTGGTGCAAGACAAAATGCAGAAAAGGCAGCTGCGAGGGCACTCATCTGGGAGCAGCAAGTCACAGATTCTTGCTCCTGATGGCTGAAAAGGGAGATGAAAGGGCCTAGCATTTTTTCTTCACCCAGTAACATTTGGGGAAAGTGGATCTTCTGACACCTCTAGGATAACTATTGCCTTGTGGTACAAATATCCTATCTTATTTTAACATGGGCAAACAAACCCCAGTAAAAGTGTTCCTTAAAGCCATGCTCTATTAGAAGACAAGCTACAATGAGGTAACTGAAATATGGAAAGCTGAGTTCTAGTGAGTAGTAGTTCAGCTGACTCCCTCAACTGAAATTGATCCAACCTGTCCCCATTCTATTTTGGTTTCTGTTTTCAACTGGCATCTAGAATTGAGGCCATGGTTATCTTGTCTAAGTTTAAATTTAATGTAACTGAGAAGAAAAAGATTCACAAGTCTCGATCCTACACTTGTATCATGTAAAAAGGCAAAAGGTGAAATCACATTCTGTTAAAAATAATGGGAGTTTTCCATTTGTACCACAACAGCCAGATTGTCACCCAGTGATGACTGTGGAAAGCAGAAGAGACACAAACATTCACGTGTTGGACCACATCACAGAGGAGTATCATAGGGGTCTTTTTTCCCTCTAAGAGTTGCATGGGCCACCTCTCCTTTCAGCTGTAATTGAAATGCTTTTGTAGCAGCAGCTGCAGCAATTAGCGAGGTGGAAGAGTAACGCTATAGAAAAGTATTTAATATATTTCAAGTGTTTGCTGATGGCTTTGCTCTCCACAGAATGGCCTGTTTATTCTCAGGAAAAGGAGTCTGAATCATAGGGTTGTAAACATTCCTTTCAATTTTTTAACAGCCTTCCAGGCTCTTTGTTGCAATTCAGCATGAGCATCAATAGGAAAGCATGGCTTGGAAGCCCCTCAGATAGATTAATTGGATAGACATTCGATCACTGATGGCAACCACACTGACTTATGACAGTGATCTTTCCCTACCTGCAATGAGAGCAGACAGCAGGATTTTCAGAACAGGTTATATTTCTTCATCAACAAAAAGGATGATACATATACCTGGTTTACTTCTTTGTACATAAATATAGACATTTTGAGTATCTGTTTCTATGTTCTGATGTCAGAGGGTTGAAAATGGAGTATTAGTAACCATGTGGCAATTGTTTTTGATGTAAAAACTGTAAATCAGTCATTTTTACCTATATTCACCATAGTTCAACCAGCACAATTTTTGTCTCTCTGCATTCATCTGCCTCTGTATTTATCACCTAACTTTCTGTCGAATCTCTAATATGTTCTGTCCTTTCAACCATGCTTGAGTTGATTGCTTCACACTTTACCAGTTATTGGCTTTCCACTCTGAGGTTTATTTACATTTTTCCACTCATGCACTTAGTAATACCTTTTCCCCAATGGATTCAGGGAGCTTAGATTAATTATGTTTGTTGGCCATGCATCTGACACGATTAGCTCTAATTAGCAGATTTGTTTACTCATAAACATAGTTTCCAGGTAGATCATAATTCACATGACTGGCAGCGCATATCAGTAGGTCTCATAAATGTTTTACCTCTATACTCAGTGTCAGAATAGTTTACTAACACTTAAGAACAAATCACCCTCTTCCACTTCATCCCTGTATCACGTTTTACAAACCACTCTCTCTTAACACTGATTACAGCATTATGTACTGAAGTTTAGGAGCAAACCCAGGTTAGAATTCCTGTCTCCCTGCCCCCCTTTTCTGGATCTGCTACACTAACGTTCAGGAATTACCATAAAAATAAGACTCTTAAGCCTTAGCATATCCTTCATATAATTTTATTTTAAGTAACGTGATGAACAGTGTTGCATAATGGGTTTTGGATAATTAATCGGTGAATTCTAGGCAGAATAATAAGATTGAGAATAACCAGATTCATGTATAGCAATCAGTAATAGTTAATGCACAATGAATTGTACAACACTTCAGTACAAATGGGTGCTATTTCCTCCAAGCATAGATTTGTCTGTGATGGGATTTGGTTCTCTGGGAAAATCCAAGAGCTTTAGGTGTACCAGAAATTAAGAGAACACTGCTTTAATGGAAATACTACTGATTCAAAACTATGTTTATTGAGTTATATAAAGCTCATTAAAATCTTATTTTCCTCAATATTATGGTTTGTGCTAAGTATTAGACATATTTTCCATCCTATCACTGTGTAGGTGCTTCCTAGTAAAGACTTTTCAAAAACACCAGCCCAGCCTGATTTTGTAACAGTGACTCAGATGTAAAAGATGTGACATTGACATCCTTTCTCTAGTCTTGTATTACATCCACCCTTATCTTACAGTATATGAATGAGAAAGAATTAGTTAACAAGTTAATAAATAATACTTTCGCTTTGGAATTCATAAGAAAATCCTATTGAGGTTTGTCTCTGCTCTATCTTTGCTGCAGATTTGAAGCCACACTTTGATTCCTTTCTTTTCCATAGGTCACTTGATCACTGTAGCACAGGCACAGGTCGCTGCAATCAGTGTGTGCGGCTACTGAACCACGGAAACCCTCATTCATGGCTGTGACTCGCAGCCCTGCAGCCACTCTTTCCACACAAGCAATCAAAGCTTTTTTGAATAAGCAGCTGTTGAATACAGCAGATGCCTGAGTAGAGGCGAGACGTTCTTCTCCCAGTTCTCTGACTTGAACCAGAACAGGTTTCTTAAAAATGCGGTTGTAGCCAGATGTTCAGTAATTTACCTTTTAATTTCATTGACATGTCTACTCTTCAGAGAGCAATATATATTGACATTTTGCATCTAGTTACTTCCTTATTAATGGCAAGGCCAGTTGGGAGATGTTATTCCCCTAAGAAATGCTAAGCAAATACTGCAAACCTTATTCACGAATATTTATTTAAACTAAAAAAAAAATGAAATTGGCTGTGTCTGTGGCCCCACTGGATTCACTTTCTGCAAATATTCTAGCAAACAATTTTAAAAGGAGGCATGTTCACTGAAGGGCCCAGCTGAGCAGCTCATGCATATTCAAGAAAATATTTAAGCATATGCTTAACTTTGAACTTCAAATTGTATTGAGTCTCAGAGGGATTCAAATGTGCTTAAAATTCTGCTTCTGATTATTTACATCAAGAAATTTACCATACTGTGTCCTGAGGTGAGACCATACGTATTGACAGCTGATGAGCTGATGCACAGTAACTTGCACAATCAGATTGCTTGTGGTCTTAATAAAATCTTTGAATTAGTGTAATTTTTTTCTCTTGAGGCTTTTTAGGGTAACTACTGCTTAAAAACCTGACATCAAGCTCTTAACATGCTTTACCATAATCCATGTCTAAAATGTAGTTATTCCTCACAAATGAGGGATAAGAACATCTCAGAGTTTTATGAGTAGAAGAGCAACTGAAGCATAGCTATGTCAAACTATATTCCAAAACAGAAAAGCCCTTGGATCTAGATTTTTTTCCAACTAGCTCCATTGGTAGACAGTGGAACCTAGGTGGCATAGTCATCTTGGGATTCCTATTTCTTTCTTTCAGCTAGAAACAGAAATTATGAAGAAGCTATTAATTTAGTTCAAACAGGGTGAATCTGATCCTTAATCTTATAACATGGTTTAAGAAGGGTATTTGGTTAGGGACTATACTATGACACCCACTTAAAATCCCAACAAAAGTCCTTGACACTTGCAAATGGAATTAATCTCTGTAGGCATAGATATATGTTTTTTTTCCTACAAAACAGTATGTGCTTCATAACGGGCAATTTTTATTTTTTTTATAATGACCATCAAACTTGATTTTTCATTCAGCAGAAGTTACCTAAAACATTATCCAATTTGTCTGTCTCTGATCATGATTTGATGAACTCTGCTATTCGCCATTTTTTATTACGTTTATGTTATCTACCCTAATATACTGTTCTATCTTGACTTTGATAGTTTGCTGCAATATGAGGATGTCACCATTGGTTTACAACTCTTTAAAATTGCTAAACAACTTAATTCATCTTCAGCTGTTATAATAAACACTTGATAATGATCTTTCCTTAATTGCTCAATTTATAGTTCCACTCTGTCTCTTTTGAATTTCCTTTTTGTAATAATCTGTTTTCCCTCAATGGACTTTACAGAGAGCAGAGAAGGAGAGAACATTTCTTCCTCCCAGACTAGAGCTTTGATGGATTACTGATTTTCTATGCACCTATTTGGGGGGTACGGGTGGGGATGAGTTTTTTCTTCATACATGTGCATTTCTTAAATGAATGCAGGCAACGGCTGTCAAAAAAATACTACACAGAATGGATCACTCAGGTTAGTTAGAATCTCTAAGCATTCCGGTAATAATGATAATGACAATAATAATGATAATAATTTTTTAAAAAGTTGTTCATGTACATCATCATTGTTGTTGCTACTGCAAAAATTAAGTTACCAGTCAATAAAATTGTATTGTTTTCAAGATTTAATTTAAATATATTTCAGTGTTCTGCAGAAAAGACAGAAAAAGACCCTCATGCAAAACCTGAAGTTTAGAAATCCATTCTCCCTGCTTAAAAATATAAATTTCAGTAATGAACTCAAAGGAAATCTGAAAATCTAACTGTTGATTAGAGTGGTTTCTTTAGCTGCATGAACTAATGACACATCCTTTTGCAGTCTCATTTAGTGGTGTTTGCACTTCTTTCTCCCATAGTCGTTGAAAATAGGAAATGTTAGATCATGTTGACAAGTTGTCGATTAAAGTTAAATGTTGCTAGCAAATGCCACTGAGTGCCCTAATTAAAACTACCACAGCTTTTTTAAAAGTTAACAATATCTGTCCTTGGAAATGTATGTTAATATCCCTTAGTACAGAAAAAAAGAAAAGAAACTGTAAAACTGTGCTTTAAAGACTCATTCTCATGACACGTGTATGCATGAAATTCCATAGAAAGAAAACAAAAATAATCTGAAACCATAATAAGTAATTTGGAATAGATAAAGCATATTTTACCATGAATTGTATTCCCTTCCTTTAAACTGGTATGGATAATATGGCTTACACGTGATCTGTTTGTGCCCTGTGTTGCATATACAGCCAGACAAATGTGGAAAGTGAGTCACTCTCTCAGGCTAGCTTGGGAAACAGTGTTCTGCGCTAGGCATCCACAGGCTTCAGTGATTCTGCCTAACATGGTCCCAAATGAGTGTCAGCACATTTTTATTGGAACAATCTGTAAGCTTTTAAGGCAGAGAGATGACTTAGTGAAGAGAGAGTCGTTTCCCTTTCCCTACATCAACCCAAATTCAGTGGTTGCCTTTGTTCTGCATAAAGGGAGGAAAATGAATGTTTAAATCGCTACAAGTCTTTTCTCTAATAGAACACATTAAGACCAAATCTTAGTTGTATAGAGACTGAAATCTATGCATCATGACACCACTGGCATACTTTCTTTCTAAAGACAAATCAGGTTGCTTTTTTCCTTACAAAAGCAAAAGTTTCCAAATAATTTGGGAAATCTGAGTCCATCAAGCACAGTTGCTAGTGGCCTTTCAGAGCAGCGTGGTGATTTTTAGACACGTTTTTAGGCTATCCTACCAGTTACTTCATTCCAGACTTGATTTATGAAATGCTTGAAATACTCATCCTGTTTCTGTAATTCCCAAGAAAAAAATGGGTAGGGGAGCTGCCAGGGGGAAAACACATTGGGAAGGATTGTAAATTAAATTACCTTGCCTACATATAGTGAAATATTTGTGAGGTTGATTGTATGTGGGAAGTATGATCCTCAGTTGACTGGTAAATTAAGGTATAATTAACTTCGAAGTACTTGATTAGTCGTTGTTGTTATTTAAATGTTTACTTTTATGTTATCATGGGATTCTTGAAATATAACATCCCACATACGCCAGCAAGAGACGTAAGGCAAAACAACATCAAATAGGATAAGACTTCACTAATGCAATGTACTGAGGAAGGTGACAACAGCATTCTATATTCATGATACAGATAGCACCTAAAAAAACCTGGGAGGTGTAGTTTCACAAGCAGAAGTTCCTGCCTTACACTGACGCATACACCAGGCTCCAAGCTCACATCTCTACCAGCAACGTTAACTCCCTATTGGAAAGAAAAACAGATCATCCATGCTCCCCTGGAAAGATTTTTGACCTCTGCACTAAGGTACTTGCAAAACAATATTGCACCCAGATTATGTATTCAACTCTTATTTGAGACAACATGTAGGCATATCTTCAATTTCAGCTTTCGTACATGGAACAAGCTGTAGGGAGCCTTATAAGGAAATTTTCCTGATGCTGTGTCTAAGTGGGGGAGTTCTCTTTTGGGTAGAAGACAGGAGTGGAAAAGGACTGGAGAGGTTGTACATGTTTATTGCATGTAGTTGAAGAACAAACACCCAGTTTTACTCCCAGCTTGGTTTCATGTTGTTTTTATTTTGGTAATTAGTTGTTGGCTTCAGTCAATGATATGTATTGCCTTCTATTTGTGCAATTGGTATAATTACATAATGAGTGTAAATAGATGCAATCATCATTAGAATGTTTTGGATTCCATTAAACTTTATAGAAATCACATAACATGCACTCAGTGATAGCTAAAGTACCGCAATGTGATAGTTTCACCCTTTTTTCTTAAAATTACATTGTGATTTTTCCACAGCATAGCTCAAAACTGTGCCTGTATTGCAGGTTGCAGTATGAGAGCAAGCTAAGTGCACTTCTTGCCAAATAACATACAGCACCTTCTAGAAGCATGAAATGAGAAGATTTCTCCAAGCTGCCTCTAAAACATAGGCATAAATATCTGCACAAAAATTCTTACACAGAAATATGCAGAGACATATTAAAATTCAAATTCCACAAACACCTCTTTAGTTTTTCACAAGTGCCAACTTAGTATTGTATAAACACCAGCCTCTTAATGAAACAGAAGGATAGATAGATAGACAGGTAGACAGATAGATGCATAAAAGCATAGGACATTGGAAAGCAGGACTAAAAGTCATCATTTGCTTAATGGAAACTCTGCAACTATGAGCAGGAGCTTCATTCAGAATAGTCCCACTACAGTTACTCAACAAATTTTGAATACTGCTAGTTGCATGAAAATAGAAAGCCACAGCTATTCTGTGCTACAACAGGAGAGCTGGAGAAATTAAGGGTATCACAACATCCTGAATTCCTAAGATTCTGCCTGGTAGCAAAGAGTTTCATAAGCTGCTCTGCTGAGGACATCAGCTGAAACCCAGAGACAAGCAACTCTTTACTTATCTGCAGACATCTCTAAGAAGAATGCTTTTTCTCATGATAGTTTCAAGAACCAGCCTGAGGACCTTAGAGTAAGAAAAATCTACAAAACCATAGAGGGGTCAAGACTTTTATTTGCCATCTCACTAGTCAGCTTTGCTGTGTAGTTGTGTGATAAAAACTGAAGTGATAGCAACACTTAGGGTCATTATTGGTGGACCATATTATATGAGGAAATGGTATAGTTGTGAAAATCTGTGGATACTTTGAGGAGTTTCCTTAAATTTTCTGTCATAATTCTGATATTTGACTGTCTGTTAGGAACAATCAGATTTTCCAAGGAATTATGCATCCAGGCATCTAAAGGGGAGCTGAACTCTGAAATTCTTTTCCAAATTGTGACCGCTGAACACTAATATCTGGTTTACAATATGTGGTATTGTACCTATTAGATGGTGATTTCAATTACTCTATTCATAGTGAATGTCACTTCCTCATAAGCAGCATCCAATGACATATCCTGCGTCACACTAATACATGCGAGAAACTCCATTCACACGAGGAAATTGCTACCTAGCATGCATAAGCATTATAATGTTTGCTTTACCTAATAATTCTCATCTATAAAGATATAGAAAAGGATGAAAAACATTTACTTTATTGCTATTTCTGAATTGCTATTTCTAAACCTTGGAACCCTGAAACAGACAAAAGATCTATAAATCAGAGGGACTTTGTCTCATTAACTATTTTAGGAATTAAATAGCTGAGCAAAAATGTAAGTCCTTTTTCATTTATATTTTCATGTCCTTTTAAATATTTCTGAGATTGCCTTTCTTCTGATTGAATATGATTTCTATATCAGACATGTATGAGGGTCTCGTTTCAAGAACAGCATAATTAAGGGTAAAGTTCTATCACAGGTTGCAAGATATTTTACATACTGTGGGGAGAAAAAGAACATACCTCCTGTACATCATAGTTTCAGTTCTGAACACTCTGCAATCTTTATCTTTTTATAATTTTGTTATTACTTGAGGATTTTGAGATGTGCAACTCTTTCAATTCAGCAATCCTAGAGAGGAATTAATTTTACCATGGAGGAATTATTCTTGTATTTTTATGATATGGAGTTCCTCAAACCTGAAACACACAAACACACAACCCTGGAGATAAAGCATGCCAGTATTTTTTACACTTTTATGTGTGCTTTACATTTCAAAAATGTTGGGGTTAATTTAAAAATTATGTTGGGACGCTGTATAACGCTAGCTAGGGTTGTTACTTCTGCAGTGAGGCTCAGCCATGCTCCCTGTTCTCTCAGTTCTGCTGAAAGACTGGGAAGGGTAGCAAATCTTATGAAGAGAATAATGCTGGCACATTCAGTTTCATTTATGGCTTGAATAGTCCAATTTTTTGTATTTAGCTCTACTTTATTAGGTTATTTTAATGCATTTGCTATTAAGTAGCTAATAAAGGGAATACACTGTAGACATCTGTAATCGCGCTAAGCATGTGAACAAACAGGGTTGCATTTTACACCTCAGATAATATTTTAAACTAACTCTAAGGAGAGGCGCTTTATGGTCACCCTCCATTCTCACATAACAGGTGTATAACTCCCACTCATTTCTAAGTTAAGATACAGAGAAAAGTAAAGGATAATTTTCAATGGCAGAGGTCAGTACTTTAAAAACTCAGGTCTCTCTTCTTCATGTAGCTCATAAGGAAATATCCTGATCACTGTTTCATTGCTTGGATTTGTTCATTTCAGCTTTTATTTACTGCAGACACCAGCCAACCTGCTGGGCTGCAGTTTCCCTCTTCACCCTCTAACGACCAGGAATGACACATGGACTCCTCCGTCCTTCCAAGCACTGTCAGACTCTCTCCGATCACCATCTGAGCAGGCGGAGAGGGGACCACAGCCCACCCCTGCTATGACTTTGGACTTTCCTTAAATACTGAAACCCAAAGTGCGGGAAATAGCATCTTGTTTATTCATGTCTGCTGTTATGCCAAGAAACCAACTAGCTACAACTGCCTTGAAAAAAATCGGTGACATATGTACTTATTTGTGTGTTTAAACTTTCAAGCGATTCATAACCATGAAAATTCAACTCAGAATCAGCCTAAGCTAAGTATTATCCTATTATTACAATTCAGCCTCTCCCTCCCAACCTTTCCCTTCCCACATGTATTTGAGGCCTGAATCTGCTCTGGGGCTCTATCTGAGTGCACGGTGTGTCCCTCTGTGTCCGTCTGTCACCAATTAATCATCACTGTGTTCTTGTGCCCAGGAAGCAGTCATTGAAAACAACTTCCAGGGGCAGGTCTGGTTTTCTTTTTACTCTGCTCAGCAGTGCAAGGCTCTACAAACAAGATTTTTAAAGGCACTGTGACATCTATCTCCCACTGATTTTGATGAGAGTAAAATGTCTAAATACCTTGAAAAATCATGTTATAAATGACTTAGCGAAATCCAATTTTCCAAAGTGACTTAAGCAGACTTAGGAGCCTGAGAACTCAGACACACAATTAGGTTACTACTGCTTAACATGTTACCATTCATCAGCTTAGCTTGAACTTCAATCATTTCAGGCTAGGCTAAACAAAATTATCTTATATTTGCCACTGGCTAAGACTGAGTGCACAAACATTTAAAATTGCTCAGCTAATTCAGTATCTCTTGATAAATCATGGTAAGATGACAGTGTTCCTGGATGATTTTTCTATTTGAAAAGCAATGGGATTTGGAACTTTGATAGAATAATGAGTTTCTGTGGCATTACATTCTGTGCTATGTCAGCTTTTTATCATTGACAGTCCCTGTCTTTGCTCCAACCTCTTGGCACAAGGTGGCAAAGTAACCCCTTCACTATGTTATGGCATATGTTCATATGAGGCAACTGTCTTCACACTGAGAGTTACAGCACCTGCAGCTTGTCCCAAAATGTATTATGTGTCATAACATTAAAGTTCATAATTAATTTTTGCAAGTACGTCTTGGATATCTAAAGCTATTCCTATCCTGAATGTATACATAAGCCAGCTTTACATTAACTGCAGTGGTAACAATGAAACTGTGGCAATATAATGTTCACTGTGAGCTAACTGCATCAATATTTACCCAGCTTGTCAAACAGATGAATTTCATTTTGTAGTAGGTACAGTAAAAGTACTTCCCAAGCTAGCAAATTAAAAGTTGATATAAAAATGGTCACACCAAAGATCCATGTACTTGGCATCCTACTTCCACCCATGACTTGGATCAGTGTCTGTGAAAGAGTATCAGAGTAGGGTCGACATGCCGTGGTATCTCCCCTGGGATACCCTCCAAAACAGCAGCAATTTGAGACTCAGAGAATTCTAGTTCCAGTAGTTGTATCTCTGTTTTTAATAGTCTTTGTAACATACTTCTTAGTGGAATTCAGCTGATCAGGTTTTGATCCAGTGTCACCTCCTGCATGCGCATTGTCATGTGGCAATGGATTTATCAGCATTCTGTGTGGAAAAAAATAAATCTGATTTTGTTTATTTTGATCTGTCTAGAAATTATATTTTATATTCTCCAGCTCTTTACCTTTAACAGTCTGGATGTAACTGTCTTTCCTCAAGGTCACAGAGAAAGGCTGTGGTAGAGAAACGGTCTGAATCTTTTTTCCTGACTTCTGTCTTATAACATAGCCACAGAACCAGCCTTCTCTTGTATATATCAATTTAAACTATTTGGAATTCAGATGAGTTTGCCTTACTGCATTCCTAATTTGAATCAAGCTGGCTGGCAGTGAATACTTCTTTGCTACTGCAGCATAGATAAGATATAATATTATGGAGGAAACATTGCAGTGAAGGCATTTAAATGTTCCAGAACACCTCTCATACATCAGGAGCCCAGGTGTTCCTGTTCAGCTTGTATATATGCTTTATGCATGTTTTTATTTTGTGTTATCTCAGAGTAAACACTTTAAGTATGTGGCCTTTATTTCCAGACTATTAAGTGGGTGCTATTTCTCCAGAGAATAACTTTGTCCTATTGATTACCAGTAACATCTTTCAGCTATGCTGCAAAATCTTTTGTGAATTATTGTCATATGTTTAGTTGTCATACGGAAATATGATGATTATTACATTCCTCTATTGTGTGCCAACATTCATCTAAATCTAGCTTAGTTCCCTTAAGTGAAGAAAACAGCTCTTCTTTTGATTTGTTTTTTAGAACTTGTGATGAGTTTAAACCTTTCATGTTATGGGTAAAGGTAATAAGTAGTTGTTATCTCCAGTCAGACATTTGCCCTCTTATATATAATTTACAAGTTTGCTCCTTTTCTGGTTCCTGGCATCTTCTGGCCTGACTGACTGTTATCTGCAACTTTAGCATCATGTCAAGGAGCTGACAGCTCCTTCCCCAGGACAAGATTTGGGCATTAAACTTGATTCAAGTAACAATTGTTTTTTTCCAAGATGACTATTCCAACTCACATCTCTTTACATCTCTGTAGATTTGTTCTTTATTGATAGGCTGAGGTGGCCTGTAAATTCAGTAATGCATACCACATGTTACAAGGAAAACTGTTCATCTGTATGTGACGTCTTTTCATAAATCAGACCCTAATTGCCTCTTACCCCAGTGTCTTTTTTTTATCCCTGTTTTTTCATAAGCTGAAATAATTCTCATTGGTGGACCATTTCTCTTGTAAAGCAGTTTTACATAAAGCCATTTCTTAGCAATCAGTTTATAATGATGCTGTTGCAGAAATAATTTCTCCATAGGTTTTATTAGGTTTTTTTCTCTTGACTTTTAAGGAAGACAAACAGCAGCAATCAATGGAAGATTTTTGTTCTGTTTTGCTTTCAGTATTTTTTTACATCTAATGGAGAAAAGAACATTTAAAGGGAAAAAATATAACAAGCAAAACCCACAGTCCTAATATATGCACATAAAGGCAAAATGCTGTGTAAAGGCTGTATCTTGTGCTCAAAAGAAGACAATGGAAATTCTGAAAGGAAAAGGCACACAAGGATTTTCCCTAAATGCCCTAAGGTTTTGTCTATTACTAATACCTCTAATAGGGTCTCAGACACTGAAGCAGCAGCTGTAAATTTAAGTTAATTTGAACATCTTTTCTTCTTTCATGTAGTCAGAAATGATGCACAGATACTTTTGGTAACCAGGTACACACATTTCTCCCAGGAATTATTTTTAAATTTCAAATCTCATTCCAGAGCATTGTGGCAAAATTTTGTGTAATTCCTGTCAATATTCCAAAACAGAATTTGTGATTTATTTCTGTGTAGAAGAAGACTTAGTACTGCTAGATATTATCAGCAAATATCAACTTCTTCATTACAAATGCTTCTGATACATTTCTTGTTAAAGAGATAGGCTTGCTTATTCTGACAGTTTTTTAGACTGAATCTACTTTTTCCTTCCATTCATCTATCTTTGAGTTTTGACATATGCTGTCTTTCCATGAAGGCTTCAAGAGCTGAGGTGACCTTGCCAAAGATCAAGAGGTGTGTCTGGAAGAATTACAATTTCTTGGAAGACGATTTATGTGATTGCTGTGTAAAAGAGTACTTTTTCTGTAGTGATTGATGACAACACTGGCAGTATTGACTGATCATTAGAAATATTTATATGGCAGGTCCTTTAAGGTAGTGGTAGATGTGAAGGAAAGATTAAATGCATATCAAGAAGACAACACTTTCTCTGTGTATGGAATCAGAGCTTGTAGTTCTTTGGCAATATTTTTAATTACTTTCTTCATGGTTTTCTTGTTTCACAGACACAATGTACCATAATTGCCTCCAAAATGACTCGTAGACCCCACAAAATTAATAGTGCAGAAGATGTATTTCACATATTCAAAAGTAGTTAAGTTTCATTTTTGCAATTGATATTAGAAATCACTGCTTCTAAAAATATTCTTAGGTATGGAGCATATTCATAAAGAGCATTGAAAAAGATAAATATATTGTTGCTCACCTATTTCTGAAGGTTTGTAACACAAATGGACTTCAACTGAATATGCATGCTTTGTTATTTGTGACTGGCGTATTTTTAGACATTGGAGTTTTCTACTGCATTATTTACCAGGTTGTGTCAATACATTAATGAGTAACCTTTAGTAAGTGATATGCCAGTATTTTAGCTATTTATAGTCATTAAAAATATGTGGTCATTAAGGTGGTAATTTAAATACTAGTAGACCTAGAATTATTCTCAGTTTCACAACATCACATAACTCCATTAAAGACAGCGATTCAGTAGAATAACCCTTAATTTACTTAGGTGCAAGTGAAAGCAAAATCTCTTAGCCTGCTGGTGTATATAGTAACTGAAGACACACTCAAACCCTCCCTAAATATATATTTATCTATAATGAGAGTTCTTTTATATTATGAGTAGAACTATCACAGCTTAACAGAGTACATTTAATATATTTAATTTATGAGAAATCTGTTAAATAGAAGTATGTTTAATTTATTTAAGCCTCCTCGTCTTTCTTTGTATTGCAGCTTTATGAAAATTTTACTTACACTAAAGTCAACATTTTGAATTTTTGAGCAATGGAACAGGTTGCTCAGAGAGATTGTGCAGTCTCCATCATTGGAGACATCCAGAAGGCATCTGGACATAGTCCTAGGCAGCTAGCCCTGTGTGAGCAGGGGGTTGGACCAGATGACCTGCAGAGGTCCTGTCCAACCTCAGCTATTCTGTGGTTCTGTGCTTCTGTGAAACCAGCTGCTGAACCTTCTCCATAAAAAATGCACTGTTGCAGTTCTGATAATAGATTGCATGTAGCACAAAATACAAAATAGTAAGTGCTCATTAAGATGTACTGATTCCATTGTTTTGATGTACTGAAGTAAGGAATGAGCCATGTTTCTCAGGTTTTCTCTTAGCATATTTACATACACTTGCAATCACCAGAACAGCTAGCTATTTTAGCTCACCAGGGCAAAAGTATTAAAGCTACTTTTAGTGTACATCTAAATTTATCACTCCTTTCCTTCATGTTACATTTTATGGGAGTTAATTATTAGTTTCTTTTAATTATACTTCATGGCCTTTGTCCTGGAAACTATCCAAAGAGTTGATCATCCTGGTATGCAATTTAGTGAAACAGTTTCCAGGCATTATGCCATCCTCAAGACCACGTGAAACAATTGTTATTAAAATTAGGAAAATATTAGTATGCATATTTAGATTATGAATAATGGGAGAGAAACAGTTGACATTATTGCATGAAGTGCTATTAATCTGATGAAAGTTTGGGGTTTGGTTTGGCTTTTACTGTAATTCCTAACCGCTTCAAAATTAAGGGCAGGAGAACAGCAGTTTGTCACTTCTGTTGCTCCGTTTGCTGACAGAAAGCACAATGGTTTCGTATCTTTCTGAATCTTTTTTAAGTTCATGTGTAGGTGTGAAAAAGAGCTCACCCCACTGCTTTGGAAACAGCTGTGGATTTGTCCTCAGAACAACATTACTTCTCTGCTGAGTGATTCAGACTGTTGAGGTGAAATAAAACTGGCACAGGTTCTCACACAGGCCGGTGACATCAGTGAGGGGCTACTGGAAAAGCTAGGTAAATCCTTGAGCAACTAGACCATGCTGAAATCCTTGGTCAACCATGGTTACTTGTGCAAAGCTACCATGACTCCATTATAACGTTTGGTGTTGGAGGCACCTTGCAGATGCAATCAAATGTGTACAAAGGCAATAAATGTCTATGTAGATACAGATAGATATAACATAACTATAGGTTAGTTTAAGCCTTTCGGGAACCATTTATGGTTTTACAATGTTTTTATAGGTATTTTTAAATCTTATTTCTTGAAGAAGAAGCCATGCAAGGAACAAGAAAAAATGACTCAGAGACTGATCCCACTGAATGAATAATTTTAGTTGCCTGAATTGTTCCATTGCTGGCTTTGTGTAAATTTGTGCTGTAGTGGAAAATGTTCTAATATTTTTAATGTTGTTAAAATGCTATTGAAGACCAAGTAATACAAAAATGTTTAAAAAACATTAGCCATGATTTACAAAACTATGTCTAACATATTTTTGAGCTACCTGAGGTCAGCTATATATTCCACTACAGCAAAATTCATGAGCTCAGGACCTTTCTGATGAACCAGAAGAAATAATTACATGGAGTTCACAAAGGAAGTGGCTGCTGAGAGAAAAAGTTCTGCTCCTATTTAGGACTAGTGAAATCTGCAGGTACCAGTTAAACCAATGTATCATCAGATGTATAATGTAAACAAATTGAAAATACCATCAACACAAATGGAAAGCTTTCAATGAAATTATAGGTATAAGTGCATGTATAGTTAAAAGTTCCCTAGGACAAGAATATACCATCAGCATCCAAGCAGAAGCTTTATTTTAAGGAAAGTTAAAAGTTTTTGCTTGTGTTAAAGTGCATTCAATGTAACCGCTAGTAGGAACAAAATACATTTGTTTGGCTTGTGCAGTACTCCAATATACCACATCATAACCAATATATAAAAAATAAGACAATTTGACATCGTTGTCTCATTGAAACACATTTTAATATGAACACCAAAGACCTAATTTCTAATGAGTAAGGTCCCACTCCAGCAAACTATAAAACTATTCACTTAAACCAAGCACTTCTGGTTCTCTTTGTGTAAGTCTGTGCCTTAAAAACTTTAACAGACTTTTTTGTATTTATTTCTTACTAAATTTTAGCTGAGACTTAAAAATGTCTAGCATTGTTCTTATATGTTCAGAAAATAATCTAATAAAGTAGACACTATTTTTTCCTTCAGAAACAAAACCAAAAATAGGCTTCATAATAGGCCTTTAATATAGCAATCTTCAGCCTGAATCTAGCCAGCAATGTTCGTTGCAGTTTGGCATTTTGTTATTTATGCTAGCTTTTTAACAAATTTGCCATTTTATTTATTACACAATTAATATTTTGAGAGCTAAAACTATTCATCTTCTCCCTTTAGAACAGCTGTGTCTTTTTACAGCTTTTTCCCTCAGTGCTTTATTTCATTAAACCATTGTAAGCCAAATTCACAAATTTAGGAGCTGACTTTACTCTTGGGGATTTCACCTGTTCAGAATTTATCTATATTTTTAAAAGTAGTTAAACGTGGTCTTAAACAATTCCTACTCAACTAAATACATATGGGAGTGTCTCTGCTTTTCTCTTAAACCCAAACCAATATTTTACGCTAACAAGCCCATGAGAAAACCAGCACAGGAGTAGTTTCTCAGTTACTGTTATTCTTCCCTTGTTTTTTAGTGATCTAGGTGTGGATCTCAGAGGCTTCTCTCTTTTGATTGTGACAACATTTCACCTTTTTTGCTTTGTTTGTCTCTTTCTGCCTATACTATTTCCTGCTTCTCTCTTTTTGAATCTTCATACGTATTTTTCAGGACAGGATTGTTTCCTAGCATTTTTTATCTGCAGTTAAAAAGTGATTCACTTTTTTACACTCAGTTCAGTGGCAACCCATAAAGATTCCTGAATCTCTTTACACCCAATAAATTTCACAGTGAATATAATGTGGCTTTAGATCCATACTATTGAATAACATCTTTCTAAACTGAAAACCAGCTAATCAGAGTTAGTCTCATGCTTTCAATATTACAAAGAACAGTTCTTACAAACTCAGGTCATTGTCCTAAGGGTTCATGATAGTTTAAAGCAATAGTTTTAGCTTAATTATAATGTTCCTTTCATGATCGGAATCTCATTTGTGTTAGTAGTCAAACGTTGATTTTAATTTGGAAAGTTCATTGCAAATAAGTTGTGTTCTCTTGATTTAGGTAATTATACTCACTTAGTAAGTTAATAGCAAGGACTGCTCAGGCTTTTTAAAAACCTTCTGGCTCTCTGTAGAACAGTTATTATAAGGAGTGGAGAGTATGCAGTTCTCTTTGATCACTTTAATGAACCTCAGTGTTTTTATTGTCTATTCACTTACATGCAAAGTGTAGTGCAACTGTGTATTAGCTACTAATTAGAGTTTTATTCAACAAAAAAACAACATAAAAGCAACCTATGTCATAATTAAGATTTTGAACAATATTGTTTCTAATGGTTATCAAAGAGCAAGACAAATCCCTTTTAATTACTTTTAAAACACATATGCCTTAATTCAGAGCTTTTGCTTTTGGTTGTTTTTATGTTTATAAGGACTTACGTTTTGTCAAAAAGACAAATTAGAGCATAGCTATTTTTACAACCTTTGCCAGTCCATGGGCAGCAACAAAAGGGGAAAACGCTGTGAGAACAACATGAAATTTTTATCTCCCTGTTGGTCTCAGTTGCAACATTTACATTTCCTGCAGCAAACGTAACAGCATTCTAATAAACCTCTCAGGCAATGAATGGCCAATGGCTACAAGTAAGGACCACAGCTGTTGAATCATGTTATACTTAGGTGGATCATATTTAGGTAATCCTTCACCACTTTTATTCTGTATATTCATGGGACATAACATTGTAATATGCACAAGATAAAAGGCTCTCATTGTAATTCCGTTCCCAGTGCAGGTCCATTATTTCCAGCAACGATTCAAGTGATAGCATAGGGCAGGAGATGGTATGTTCACTACTGTATTAGCTAAACTGTTCATGGTGTAGTTCTTCATGTGCAAAATAGTAAAATAACAGGACAAACATGTCTCTTGATGCAAACAAATAGTCAGGAGGTGGGAGAGATAACTGAAGAGCAATCTTCAATCCAAAGAATAAAGACACAGAGGCATAATTACAAAACATACATACAAGAAGAAAGTATGTGAAATAGCTTCTTACATAGGGAAATTATGCACAAAAGTAGCCCCCCTGTTTGGAAACTATACGAAATGAGAAGCTTACAGAAATGGGCTACGTAAATTAACAAAAAACATGGAGGGAACCTAAATAACATCCAAGCCCTAGTGAGAATGAAAGCATGGAAAAGAGGACATAATTTTTAGGTGATGCATAAATCTTACTTTACAGCTTATATAGGACTCCAATTATAAATAAATGTGTATTAATATATATTTTAAAAGAAAATCTGAAGTTTCCCTTTGTCCTGATTTCAGCTGGGATAGAGTTAATTGTCTTCCTAGTAGCTGGTATAGTGCTATGTTTTTGAGTTAGGTATGAGAAGAATGTTGATAACACACTGATTTTTCAGTTTTCACTTGTTGCTAAGTAATGTTTAGACTGAAGCCAAGGATTTTTCAGCTTCTGATGCCCAGCCAGCAAGAAGGCTGGAGGGGCACAAGAAGTTGGGAGGGGGCACAGCCAGGGCAGCTGACCCAAACTGGCCAGAGGGGTATTCCATACCATGTGATGTCATGTCCAGTATATAAACTGGGGAGAGTGGGGGTGGGAGGAATCACTGCTCGGGGACTGACTGGGCATCAGTCAGAGNGGGGGGGAGTGAGTGAGCAGCTGCATGGTGCTTAGTTGCTGGCTGGGGTTAAACCATGACACACTTTTTAAGACAAGTATTCCCATTCCTTCAAAAATTCATAGGAGAATGGGATTTTTTATATGCACTGGGAATTAGTGTACAGTAACTAAAGTTTGGTTACTTGGAAGAAGCTCATTGACAACTGGAAGGAAAAATTGAGAGTAATACTTAATCTCAGAAACAGGAGACAGTCATGAAATCACGGTTAATTTTCCACTTTATATAGCTCTAGCTTTTCATCACTCCAGATCCTTAATGCCATTCAGCCCTTGAAAAGAGTCTTCCACTCTAATACAGGCAATAGCATTACCAATGCTGACAACAACTTGCATGGTAATGAGATCCTCCAAAGAAAGGTGATCTGTACAAAAGAAATAATATTATTATCTTCAAATGCTAAAGCTACAAGGAGTTAATGCCATTCAGAATAGTATTAATTTCTGCCTAGATTTCCGTTTAGACTTGTTGGCTGAAGCATGCTGTGCAGTGGCTACTTCCCAGCTTCCTGCAGCCAGGAGCAGTGCTGCAGATCCAGGGATGTGAGGTAGCCAAACATTATCAGCTGAGTGGCTGTGCCCCACCACCAAGGTATTTTTCGATAACCTAGAAGAATGCATATGAGTGTTACAGAGATGCAATCTCTTTATTGTTGCTTATTGATGTTTTTCTGTTTCATGCTTGTCCACCCATAATTTCAGTACTTTCTTCAGCAAGTGACCTGAATAAACTGAGGGCACAGATGTTAGTTAGATGTGATAATCTAAGAAGCAATTCTTTTTGTCTCTGCACTAACATTAGTAGGAATAATTTTCCAATTTAGCTTCAGTCAAACAAAAAACTCTAATAAAGTTCTATGTGGCTTTAACAAACATAGTTTTTTTTTTTCCTTCTCACATATGCAGCAACTTTGCTTAACTGTAGACATCATTTTATTAATTGATGTCATGTCAGCAATTGCACCCAAAGGGTTTTGAAAGAGGGCATTAGATGGGTGTTGGAAGTGACACTTTGCTCTCATCAGCCCTGTGAGACTGCTGAATCGCAGAACAGATCATCCGCTGGTCAAGCTCCTGCCTCATAACCTTGAATTAGGGCCAAATGATGACATAGTTACAGATTTCATGCTGCCTCCTTTGGTCCCTCCACTGACCCCCCTACATGAAAACAGAAATGTTGCAGGGAAATCTGCTCCTTTGATCACTTCAGCTTTCTGTTCCCATACAGAGCTCACTAACCACATTAAGATTTTCTCCATCTCCTTTACTTATTGCCTTACCTAATGCCACTGGATTCAGCGGAACACTTTCTATTGGCTTGTGTGGATTTTGGATCGCACAAACGGAGGTCAATGTGTTACCAGGAATGATAATACTGTATATTGATATCTTGCAAGCCTTCCTAGAACTGCGTATATACTAAATACAATTTTTCTGAAGAAAATTCTTATTTTGTTAATTGCTTCTAGTCTCACATGTTTATGGCCCTTTCCTACAAATCTTCATGCAGTGGGGTTCTGTCCACTCAGGAGCTGACCAATGTCTAGTCCATACCCCTCCCAAAGCTGGCACATAAACGCCAAAGGGAAGATGGGAAGCAAGAAGAGGCAGAGGACAGCAGCAGCTGGAGGAGGGAATGAGTTATGTGCCAGAATAAAAGCCAGCAGCCCACTGTGGGCACAACCGCAGTTGTGCAGGATCTGAATGCTTTGTCTTCTCTGGCACTTCCAGCTCTCACTTGCTAGCTGCTTTCCTAAATTTCCCCAAGATTCACCAGACAAGATACACAGTAAAGTACTCAACTATAATCTGGGGAATCCATAACCGGAGGCACGCTCAGTTTAGTGCAATCATCTCTCAGGAGCCACCCCTGCTCTTAGTGCATTGTTGACAAACAAAGTTGCTACTCTATCCGGTCTAGTATGCCAACATGGCATTAATTCTGTCTAACCTTCAGAAATTAGAAAAGGTAGCAATTATACCCTTAAAAAGTCACTTTTGAATTGACTAATTAATCATTCATTGCCCATGGCACTAATAAGCCATTAGTTGTGTAGTGGCTCATTATAAGGTGCAATATGTAGAAGGGCTCATTTATGCAACTCCTTGCTGAATGTTGATTAGGTTATTTATAGATAACACGTGCTTGTTATGATCAATTATGACTTACATCACTATGAATGTGTGTTTTCTGTTGAAATGTAACAAGGTAAAGACTCATTTAAAGCATTTTCACAATTAAAGTATTGTAAAAGAAGCTGCTAATACAGTCTCTGTTTCAGTATTACATCCTCCAGAGAAAGGGATCTTTTGTCTTGCTACATTGAAATCTGTTCCCATTTGCTCTTTAGTTTTGTTTTTCAATTGCTGTTCTGTCTACTTGAGTTATTCATGCTTCCTGAAGAACTCTGCAATATAAGAACTAAAGTAAAATACATGTTGTAAACAGACTTTAATGCATGAAGGCAGTTAAGTAGTGTTATTCCAGTTTTATATGCTAATGTTCTAAAGGCTTCAAAAATACGATATGAAGTCAAAGTTATTGGATATATTAACCTGTGTTTTGAAAACACTGTCTGAATTTAAAAGAGACATAATTACCCCAACGAAAGAGAGGGAGAGAGAAAAAAAGGTGGTAGCAGGAATATTATGTGTCAACGTTTGCCAATTTAGAGTTCCTGAAGTAATTTTTTAATTGTTCCTTTTTGATTTTTGCCTCAAGAACAGAATTTACAACCAAACCATTAAAAACATGCATTTGTCTCTAAAAAGAGCATAAGTAAAATGTAAAAACACATCAACTTGTCTTTACTTTAAAAAGCCTGCAGTAGATTTTATCCCAATACACATACACAGAAACCCCCCATCCCTACTGGATTAGATCATCTCTAAGGACAGCATTTAGCACCTCTAGAATAGTTGCTATGGCTTCAGCCAAAACCACAGTCCTGTTAGCTAGTTGCAGTAGAAACCCCTGATTGATGTATTCCAGCCTCTTGTGCTTGACAGACTTCCACACCTAGGCTGCCACAGAGAGGAAAGAAGGGCTGAAAGGAGGAGGATGAGGTGGCAATCTGAAGGGATTCCAGTTCTCATTCTGGAAGA
>VYZV01007942.1:67854-79389 GCA_013401275.1 Pandion haliaetus | reverse complement strand
AAACCCCACCCAGTTGTTCTTGCAGAGAACTGCTTTGCAAATTGGGAAAATATCCAAAAGCCAGATAGGAGGAAAAGAGACTGGTCCAGAAGTGGCATGCAGCACCTCTGAGCAGGGAAACAGATCATGGAGAAACCAAGGATGATGTTTAATAAATCTGGGACTATTTCTCTCCTTTTCATTCAGTCTTCACTCTGCTCAGATCAGAACTGTGGTATCTTGAGAGATTTGAGCCACTGAATTGCTGCCTGGGACTTGCTGATATGAATCTGTCCAATGAAGGAGAGGAGGAGTTTATGGTACCTGTCTTGCAGAGGGAAGAAGGTCATTTAGATCTGAGGAAAGAATTCCCAGATAGTGCAGAAGAGTGTGTTAGCATTGGATGTTTGCTGTCCTAGGAGACATTTGCCAGGATGATATATAACTATGTAAAAAAGGGTTATATTCTTAAATAAAGCTGGCAGACACGGAGGGTTCTTTGACCCTTTTCCACCAAAGTGAGGCTGAATCCAGGGGTAGCACCTCCAGAAATAAGGAACTGGATGTGGTTCTGCTCTTTCTCCATAAGTGCAATGTCCCACCATGGACACCGTGGAGAGATCACTCATGAAAATTAACTGAGCCAGGGATAAGGAGTCACTCCAATCTCATGTTCTAAAAGGCCAGGTAAGTGAATCAAACGGGTACTGTAGATGAGTAAATCACATTCTGGTAGCCATATTCTTTCTCCTCAATGTAGTGAGGGAACAAACTGCCATTTATGATATTGGCATTACTTTACAGGAAGTTCCTATATGCCCCATGATTCTGTTAATATGCATTCAAGACAGCTTTTGACAGCTTGCTTTGCTGTTCACATAAGGTAAAAGGCCCCAGTTTCTGGGAGTTGATATCCTACCATTTGTTCAGAGGCATCAAAGCCCTCCATGCCATAGAGGAATTGGCTGGAAACTCTGTCAGCGCGAGTTTGCTGTAGCCAGGGTCCAGCAAGGTACTAAACACATGCTTAAACCTACCCAACAAAATAGAGGGCCTTTAGCATGGAAGAAACATTTAACAGCAAAGTTATCCAGGTGAATTTAATCATGGCAATTAATCACGTGCTTATGATATACAAGCGTTAAAATGGCTGCTGTATCAGGACCTGAGTTTTTTTCTGGGTTATCCTGTAGAAGGGAAGATATAGCTATAATGTGATAATTAAGTAGTAGTCAGCCTCAAACTCTTGCTTGCTTGTAGAAATGCTCCTGTGAGGATTTTTATATGAGTTAATAAAAGAATAAAAACTTCAACGTTCTGTGTATAAAATAACTACATCAAAAGTATTATTTAAAAATCAAAGGAAAAATATTTTCTAATCCAGTTAAATTAAACTCAATTGGAACCTATTCAGTCACCTTCATAACTATTTAAAATGGTGATTGTGCAATACTTGTGTGATCAAAGTTAATGTAATATTTATGCAATCAAACTTAATGTTAAGACATATAATGATTTTACAAGATGAACTGTGAATATAAATGACAAATTAACATAATTATTAAAGATCATAATATTTGCATGGAGAAAAAATATTTTTTTCCAGAAGTAATGGTTTGCCTCATTATCTCTAAGAGGATTCCATGTATTATTTATTTTATGAGAAAGTTTCCATATGCCAGTTTACAATTTGACCTTTTTGAGTGATTTTTTTGAAACAGCAGCAGTAAAAGAGGGGTGGGTTTATTTTTAATAGAATGATATTTAAGTACATGGACAATTCTGTCTTCAGTGCCTCCTACTCATATCTTGAGTCCAATCCACCTTGGTCATTGACTTGAACAACAGGCTTCTTAATCGTCCTCTTGCCTTTTAAGTTTATATTCTATTGACACATTTTATGGAGTTTCCTTATCCAAGCGAAAAAACGGAGACAAAAAGCCTGAGGGAGCTGCACGCAGCTTCCCCAGAGCTGAGGTCCATGATGGGGTTTCCTGTCCCCGCACTCTGGGTGGGCTCTTGCTCAGCCCCTGAGAGAGCAGCCACAGAGGTCTGTGCTCCTCCTGTCAGGGCCTGGCACGGAGGTCTCCTGTCACATAGCAAACAAAGAAGTGATGCCATTATGCCTGGCTTGTCACGCCTGCAAAAAGGAGAAGGCATTTTTCACATGTCGTTCTCTTCCCTTGCACTCACGTGCCAAAGAAATATAATCAGGCTTTGCTTGGTTTTGAAATACAAGCTGGGGAGAAGCCACAAAGGTGAAATCTCACTGAATCCTAAACTTTGTAAGGGTTTGGTATTCTCGCTTATACATGAGGTTTAGAATATCAGAAAAGGGTCTGCCTTCCTTTGTAAGAGTGTTTATCCACTCTCAGTCAGTGACTAGAGAGGAACACTTTTAATTTTCATCATTATTTCTACTTATTATGCTCTAGTTCCTTCTAATTGTCTTTTGGATTTGTCCCAAAATCCTTCTTAAAAAATCCCAAATATCCTCCACCTGTACTAGAATTAGTTAGATCTGAGGTATCTCAAAACCTCACCAAATATCTACAGAAATAGAAGTTTGCCTGAGTTGTTGTGGGCTTAACCACTCAGTACAAAGAAGATCTCTGCTCATGATTCCATGTGACAAACAGAAACAATTGTTATCTGTGAATACTTCTAATCAGGATTTGTGCAGAACAGAGGCGGCTTTAGGACTGGAATAAGTGACAGCCTGCAAAAGTAGTGACCTTTGAAACACACTCTCAATTTTATGTTTGACTAGTGAACCCTTAACAGCTTAGTTTCAAGCTGGCCCCATAAATGTTGGCATATTTAAACATACATATTTGATAATGGTAAGGGTGAAATGGGCTTCCTAAATTCTGTGGAGTTTGTTGATGTGTTTTATACATATACATAACCATGTACACGGACACAACATAGATGGTGTTTCCTCATAATTTGTACCAATAATACTACCAGTAAACCTTCTGCACATGCATTTGTAATGATACTGTATGTATATTACAGTATTATACTGACACCAACTCTACTGTGCTCAGACAATAAAAAATAATGAGAGGCCGTTCTATAACTGTATAATTTATGAATACCGCAGTTATTTCAGGAGATTATCTTTGTCCTCATGCAAATTATTTATTTTGTGCCTACTTACAGTGTACCCTTTGAAATTAAATTGAAATTATGGAATGCCTTAAAGCCTGACTATCATCTACCAGCTGTCTCAGTCAGCTGGCTCGTCAGTCAATACAGACTGCAAATCACAACTATATTTGACCCTGATTGGGAGGCTATTTTGGGAATTGAGCCAGTGTAATGAACAAGTTGTACTGAAGAGATCATACCCTTTGTAACTGCTGAAATGAAGACCACAGAAATAATCACAGCTACACAATGATGACTTCTGTTTAAAAAAAAAGTGATAGCCAAAAAAGCTTTTAAGAAAACTCCATAGCCAATCTACATCCTATTTTTCTCTCCAAACATTCTGTCTTACAGTCTTACTGCTTTTCCTTTTCCTTCCCCCTCCCACTTCTTTTCTTCCACTTGCTGGCCAGCAACTGCCTAAGAGCACGCCCACTAGACATTGCTCTGGCTTTCAGTCTTGTCTTCTTGCTTGTTAGCCGAAAGCCTCTGGCAAAAAATGTTTATTTATTCTTGGGGAAATCATGTGTCACAGACTGTTGCTGTGTTTCACATCACTTTAGTTTTTTAATATCAGACTCGAAGCTTTGAGAGTTTTAGGTGGTGTTTCTTTCTTTTGACTAATATTACTATGTACACACTAAGATTCATGTGCAGATCTCTGTTAAGGTCTATTACCCTAGCCTAACTGGTTTTTACTTGAGGAAATGTGTTGGTGAACTTCTTTTCAAATGAAAACACAAATCATACAGGTGGTTTTTTCTACACACATGTTCCCTCCCCAGTTAAACTGTTCAATTTATGCCTGGATTGCTAAAACAACCTTTTTCTATAGCCATGAAAATGACAATGACTGTCACCATATCACACTGTATTCTGTTGCTGGGCCACTTTATGGACCCCCATAAATATAGCATCTCTGTGGCTTTAGGACTGTTCAGATGCACATAGTCACCCACACACATATAGCCCCAGCTGGTTCCCTCACACTCTCAGCAGACTTTTCCAATATACGCTTTCGTGATTTCATCCATCACCTAAAGGTACGTCCCATAAGTACCTGCCAACCTGCCTCGCTATTTTCCTTCAAATCACAGATTCTGCCTTTCCTTTGCTGCAATGCTTACACAACCCCTGACAAAACTGTTGTCACTCATACTGACTAACATTACCTCATTATGCCTTTGCAGTCTCTGTCTGCCTGCACTTGCCAATGAGCTGTCTTAAATCTAAATTGCCTGCCTCTGTTCTTCTATTTGCACAACACCTAGCGCAGTGGACACAGGAACCTGCTTCAAGGTTTTATAAATAAACAACAATAATAATTAAAAAGTACCTAGTACCTAGATTGTCTTGCTAATAAGGGAAACAGAAGAAGGTATTGTTGAAACAACACTGTTTCCTTCTTAAATGCTATGATAGTTCTTTCTTTTCTGGGCTTGTCTGAAGAAAATCTCATTTTACCTTGAAGCAAGTGAATTATTTTCCTTGAGATTTCTATAGATAGGATTTACCATAAAAATTACTCTACTTAAATGCTTCCATCTTCAGATTTTAATTCAAAATTTAGAGTAGTGTTTTGGGGGGAATGAAATGCAACATAATACATGTTCTTTGATCTTTATTTCCTCTGGGAGGGAAAGAGGAGAAAAGGGGTAGAACCATATTCACTGTGCAAATGTGCGTGTCTTCCTCATTTCAAGAATATCATGCATTCAATCTCCGCTCCATATCTCTCTCAGAAAGCTGCTTGTTCATGGCACTTACCCAAGCTGCTTTTCTCATTGCTGAACTTGAAATGCTCTCTCACCTTGGCAGGATTTCAACTATGTCAGTTAAATCAGAAAGAGGGAAAGTCAGGCCAACAGCAAAAACACCTTTCCTGGAGAGATATGATGCTGACCCAGAAATAACACTGAGCAGCCAGAACATCATTGCTACATGCAATATGGTTTTAATAGAGGAAGAATGATCTAGTGGTATCTGTGCATATTCAGTCGTTGTTTTTCCTGCTGTCATGGTATGTGCTTACTAGAAAGATTTAAATAAGGAAAAGGAAAAATTATGTGCAGTATATGAAATATTCTGCTTGCTACTCTGTAATACCATATAGTGCAACATTTAATCATTGACAAGCATCATTCTTTTATTATTAATAATCCATATGGAAAGTACATTGCTTGCAGTAGAATTTTTACCAACTTATTTTAACTATGCATTTTCATACATTTGGGTATATTAATAACAATAATGCTTTGCTCTGCAGAAATGCAAATATTGAATCACATTATAGTCAAGGTTTTTACAGCAAAGGTTCAGAATAGATTCAGGAAGTAAAGGACCTGTCCTTATATTAAGGATTTACTTAAACAAAATTTTTTAAGTTGGCAACAAATTTTTTTTTATGTTATTTTTTTACATTACTATTCTCACAGTTGTACAAGGTGTCAACAGGCTTTTCATCATATCTATTACGTATATAAAATACACAGAAATTACTCCAATTCCCAAATCTATAAACATAAGTGGGGTAAGAAAGGCAGAAAATTATCCAATAAGCAATTTTGTTCTTTTGGATCCAGATGGGGATAGATAGTATTTCAAAAGCATTAATTTTTGGCCTAACTTTATTTCCAGTGATATCAGCTCAGCCACTGAATTCTGTGAAATTGCCCATTACTCGGTGACTTTGAAAACCCTACCCAAAGTGCAAAGGAAGACAANNNNCCCAAGGTGCAAAGGAAGACAAAAAATTACCAAGTCAAAGCTCAGCATGGTTTAATTGGCTATTTTGTTGTTTGTATCTCCTAAAAAGCCAACAGCTCAACTTTTTATGCTAAGTGCATTTTTCCATTTGTTAAATTATTAACCTACACTAAACTTACATTAAGTCAATGAAAATTTGGGGGTTTGAGTATCCATGTTGTCAGCAGTTAATATAGAAGAAGCTGAAACCATTAAGTCCATATAGAAGTCTTAGTGCAAGTCATTTATGCAAATACATAATGGAATATTCTTGTTCATCTCAGTCAATGGCCAGAAGCGGCAAATGCCAAGTCCTTCCTAAAGACAGTTGTTGTTTCTTCATTATTCACAAATTGCAGGGGACAGTGAAGATATAGTTGATAACGTTTGTGTGTTAACAATGTGCCCTACTCACTACACAGTTTTCATTTTAATGTACCCAGCAAGCAATGCAGATTCTTTAATTTTCTCTTAAAGCTCCATCTTTGATAGGACAGTGTAACACATTTTAATTGCAATGTGCATAAATTGATAAACATGTTGCTCTGGGATTTTCATATCACCAGTTGAAATGAAATGTGTACCTGTTCTGTATATTCATGCAGTTTAATTTGAACCTGAATAGTAAGAATATATTTAACAGTCTGCCTCAATCATTCTGTGTCGCTATGTATTACTAAAGATCTCAGAATTTGTCAAATACATTCATTAAACATGACACTTGCAAGGACGGAGTAGGCTTTTTCTTGTACTAGCTCTCCACTGGGAACAGCATATTTCATGGTGAATTTTTCTTGATGAAGTGATAGCAGTGTTGAGCTATTTTAAAATATATTTCCCATTTTTCTACAGTGCTTATAATGATTGGAGACTAATGTAAATGTCACTCCCCATAAAACTGAAGTTTTAGTGAGAGGAAATTAACTCATTCAGTATTGTTAGTAATACAATTTTAAAAGTCTTTAAGACGCTGATTCAAAGTCTTCCATTAAAAAGAGTCCATTTAACATACATAGCTCTAATTTTCCTGCATGAGATTTCTAAATTGTCTAAGTGTACTCTCTAGAACCTTTAGTATTTCACCATCTTTGAAAAAAAAAAAAGACAAAACAGGACATGTTTATATAGGCTATGGTTACAATATTTTGCTTTGCCTCTGTCAAAGTACATATGTCTACCATAGATAGTGAATATTTTATAGATTTTTTTATAAGCTATGCACACGTTGTGCCAAGTCCAGTTCATGAGTTCTAAAATATTTTCACTGATCAGTTTTTTCTTTAGTAGTACAGTATTCACAGTAGGACATCATTAGTAGACAAAATGCACCAATGTAGTGAAAGTTTGTTGCATAATCATTGTTTTTCGTTTCAGAAATCACACCACGGGGGGAGGGAGTACATACTCAGGTGCCTTCATGATGTTCTGTTTTGGTTCTGTGTAACATAATAGTGTTTGGGGTATACAGCCTTCAAAAGATTGATTTGGCATGGTTGGCTTTTGTGCTATGTAATGCCACTTTAGTTGTCAGACCTTATCTGAGAGAAGGAAGATAAATGAAAGAAATAAGCATGAATGATGAGAGAATAAAATTCCACAGGAATACTTCCAACAGGTGACATATTGTTCTCAGAACCTGTGCTTAACTACCGGGCTGGGTTTGTGCACAAACCTGCATCTGTTTAACATCCCCAAAATCTCAGCACTTTCTGGTGAGCATACTTATTGTCCCTGGTAATCAATATACCATTGAGAAATAACACCCTAGCGGGGGCACCTGACTAACTGTACCAACTCCTGCTGTTAAGGAATGTGAATCCTTCTAGCTGGTAATCTGGGGTATCTGGAGGCCAAGAATAATGTTTAACAAAACACACTAACTTCTCATGGCTTTTCCTATACTACGGGCATCTCTTAATTGTACAGGAAAAAAGCTAATTATTAATAACTAATGATAAGAACTAATCAAGTGATATATTAATTAATTTCATTCCATCTCCCATGGTAATATCTTCAGCTCATTTATATTTGATTTACATGAAGTATAAATGAACCTTAAGGGCTGTATTAATTAAATAATATGAGAAACTTCAAAAAAATCAGAAACAACGAAACTAAGTACTTTATAATTACCAATAAGAAGTGACTTCATCTCAGTCTTTTTCTAATTCATCTCATATTAAGGTTCTGTACATTTTGGGCTAGGACATGAAAGTGACAGTTAGGGACACAAATTCAAAATTTGGATCCTCTACTCCTTACTCTCCTGTGATCTCACTTCTGAAGTAATTTGAGTTCTACCAAGAAAGTTCTGCAGGACCTTTAGTTCTGATGCCGGGCAGGTTCTAAAATTACCAAACACCTTGGTCCCCAATCCACAACAATATTTATACACTGGAAGATCCCCCTGGTTCTTCCACCAGCATGGTGTTATCAGGAGGATGCCCATGCTATCCTCCCCTCCCCTGCCCTTCTCATGGGTAGAATATTTGCCTAGTAGTTGGGATATCTTGTCTCCAATCTTTGCTTACCCCAGGCAGGGAGAGGACCCAAACCAAGTCCCCCCACATCTAAGTTGGTCCCTACCCACTGAGCTAAAAGGCAATAGCAGCTGGCACACTTCCAGTTTTTTCTTTTGAAATGCTGTACTTTTTACGAATTAAATAGATTTTTGCAGTGTTTTAAGGATGATCCAACCCAGCAACTGTTGTGAGATATGACCTAGTCGGTGTTTCCACTGGTGCTGATGCCAGACAATTTGGCACCAAAACCATTCAAACAAGCCATGTGTAGGGCCAGCCACAGAACTGTGGCTGCCTAGAAGCTTTGCTAGTAGATACTTCAGTGCCAGAGCTGGAGGAGTGGTTTTAAGGTACGCACTTTGCACTCAGCTGTCAAAACAACATTTGGGATCTAAGCTGCTGTGCAAATCTTAACCCTAAAGGTCTAATCTTAAACTGATTCCATTTTCCCATGTCACTGTAAGTGCTTTAGGTTTACAAACAGCTAATAAAGGAAGCAACTGAAGTGTCAATATACTAAGGTCTTGTTTGTTCTCTTTAAAGCCAATTAAACTCTGTTAAAAATCTCCCTATGACAAAAGGAATTGTCAGTCTCAATTAGCACTGCTTCTTTTCTCTTTTAAACCACCATGCCTGCTCCCTCTGGATTTAGGTGTTTGCAATAGAGATACACAAAGGAAATTGCTCTATTCAACTAATTAATTTCTCACTGGAATAAGACAAGACTCTAGCAGCTGCCATCTCAGGAATAAAGCAGTTCCATAATATTTCTTCTTGCTTTTGAAGAAGAAGCATCTGTAACGAAAGTTCTTAGGGCATTCCTGGAATCAAGATTTCTGAAAGTTCTTTGTGCTACAATCCACATCAACCTTGTTAGGTGACTTAAAATGCTTCTGAAAATAAAAAGCGTATCTATGGTCCCAGCTGAATTCAGCTTATATTAAACACAAGTAAACTGTTAGAATATTGACATATTTTAAGGGGAAAAAAATCTAATTAGAATTATGTTTAATTTTTTTATATCAAGCTTGGAGAGGAAACAAGTTAGCATTAAAAGAAAGTATTAATAACCAGTGAGCTCCTACTATTTTTAAAGATTGTGTAGGGATGTTTACACCTGAGAAAAAATTTTGCTGAATTAATGATGGTTTTGATTGGAAGCGTGCAGGACTTAAATAAGCCCTATTTCTAGAAGAAGCATGATGCAGACATCATCTTGTAGGACTGTGGCTGTGTCTATAACATTAAAAAATGCAGACCTGTAACTGTTCTCTGGCCCTAAGATTTAAAGGCATGGCACATCTTACACCCACACGACTAGATTTTTTTTTTCACTTTTGAAGAAATAGAGTGGTGGGAAGAGTGTGTGGGACATGCTGTTCCCTGTGCTGTAGGCTGGCACTGTCTGGGACTCCTTGCACTGGCACAGCATAGAGCTGAACCAAGAACCATGCTAACAGTTGGGCTATACATACGACCTTGGGTAGCTTCACCAGGGCCACCTCAGGGCCCTGTTTAACTCACTAGTATAGGTGTCACTCTAAGGCAAGTTTTATCCTGAAGCACACTTTGATGCTCATATTCCTTCATTCTACAGCCAAAGGATCATCATAAAGAAAATTCTCATAGCCATGCAGTCCTCAAACCTTACCAGATTCATGTGCTGACTTCAGTTGCATCACCAGACTTTGTGCCATTCATTTACATGGAATTTTTTCAGTGAAAATTGTTTGCAAAATGTAACATTGGATTCTCAGGCTTTTGTGCACTGAGGTCTCAATGAAGTATTAGACGTAACTATGAACAGTATATATTTCTAGGTTTTAATTTTAGACTGAAGTTGACTTTGCCGGTTGTCACTCAGTTAAAATAAATTCTTTTAAGTCTTACAAATTCCATAGAGCTCAGCAGAGACCTGGTGTGTTTCACACTGGCAAAACTAGGTCTAAATTTTACAAATAGAGATTATTTTAAATTCTTGCACACTTACTGTCTTCTCTAAAACAGCCTGTTAGATCATGATCTCACACTACTACCTCTTTCTTCACATGGATTTTTTGGGAAACCGTATAACCAAAAGAAAGCAGGAATTTAATCTCTAGTAAAGGAAGACAATTTTGTGAAGAAGGTGGGAGTTTTATGCAACATCTTGTTTATTGGTGATATATAAGCACAAAGACTTCAGTGATAAAACAAAGAAGTTTGACACATTGTGCTAGTGAAAATAACAAGAAAAATGAGAATTTATGTTTTGGTGTATACATTGATCCACACTTTGTCTTTTTGCAAATACACCTCCTCACATTTTTATTACATGTCTTTTGACTATTACGAATAGCAACAGATAGCTGAGTGCAGTTATGAATAATGGTAAATTCTAATGATTTTTCCACAGTATAGTTATATTCAGCATAGCCTTGACCAGCAACAGCTACATGTTGGCACTGTTCCCCTCCAAGTTATTTATGGCAGAAGTGGTATGAGAGGGCTACAAGCTGCCAAAGTCATGACTTTTTCATTCATGTCCCTCCCAGTCCTTTTTGAGTGTGTCTTTCAAAATTCGTGAAATACCTGGAGAGGGTAATTGTCCAGGCATTTTTTGAAGATGTGCAGAGGAACGGAAAAGTCTCTGACAACTGGGTCATCTGGTCAAAGGTTAGAGATGTGTGCATTCCAGTAATGTGAGAGTTTAAATTAAGCATCTGAATTAAGAGCCCTGATAAGGTGGCTGGGCCATCACGTACAGTCCATACAGAGAAAGAGTTGCCACTGAGAGCAGTGTGTAACTATATAGGTATTCAGTCAGGATTAGGTTTTGTGTACATTAAAGTGAGGTGAATACCCTCGTGTGCTTTAACTTGTGAACTGCCTTCATCGTGACAGAAGGCAACATTTTCACACATCTTGGAGATTCCTAATGTATATAGAACTAAGTGGTCTCTTGGGTCTTTTAAGCTCAGTGGCAGCTTGGTCTTTTACTTGAATGAATAAAGAATTTCAGCCACTGTGGTGGTCATAAGTTTTCCAATCATTCTGATAATGTGGTTCTTCTCCAGAAGCAGATAAGTGTTGCTGGGTGCATTAGTTTTTGCCTCCTCTTTTGAAGAGACACTTGGATGGCATAAGCGGGGGGGGC
>VYZV01007942.1:6962-67837 GCA_013401275.1 Pandion haliaetus | reverse complement strand
GGGGGGGGAAATATTCAACTATCTTTGTGGTGGGTTCTTACTTATTTTCCACTGGTACTCAATGCTCAGATTTTATTCGTATATTAACATCACTACATGCAAATTTTAAAGAAGACACTGGGATATCTCCCAAAAGTGAATTTCAGCTTGTACTATTGGCAATCTGTTATGTGTTGGCTAGTTACATCAGTCATATGGTACTGTTTATGTCAAGTCGTATAGCTCTCTTGGAACCAGGGAACATAAAACAGGACTGCATAACTAACAACAGGGAAACAGTAATTTACTGTAGATATTTCTGACTATTTTTTAATAACCAGCATATTCAAACATATTGGAAAATAGATGTGCAATTTGCAAACAGGAGTGAAAGAACAATGATGAAAATAAAATACTCAGTAGCTTCTACTACTAAGTTGCAAGATGTTTTAAAAATTGTCCATGGCATTAGCTGATAAAATTCATTAATTTTGGTGTTTTGCTAATAAATCTTTGTTGTCAGTATTTGTGACTACCTGAGAAATTAGGGTTAACCAGAAGCAAAGGAGGAATAAAATTCAGGATATAAAAACCATGTTAACTTCAGTGATGTATATGTCTTTGTCGTGATTTAACCCCAGCCAGCAACTAAGCACCACACAGCTGCTCACTCACTCCCCCCGACCCAGTGGGATAGGGGAGAGAATCGGAAAAAAAAACGTAAAACTCATGGGTTGAGATGAGAACCGTTTAATAGAACAGAAAAGAAGAAGCTACAAATTATAATAATAACAATAATAGAATGATAATAATAATAATAAAAGGATTGGAATATACAAGTGATGCACAAAGCAATTGCTCACCACCTGCCGACCAATGCCCAGTTAGTTCCCGAGCGGTGATTCCTCCCAGCCCCACTCCCCCACCAGTTTATAAACTGGACATGACATCATATGGTATGGAATACTCTGTTGGCCAGTGTAGGTCAGCTGCCCTGGCTGTGTTCCCTCCCAACTACTTGTGCCCCTCCAGCCTTCTTGCTGGCTGGGCACAAGAAGCTGAAAAATCCTTGACTTTAAACTAAACATTACTTTGCAACAACTGAAAACATCAGTGTGTTATCAACATTCTTCTCATACTGAATCCAAAACGTAACACTAGACCAGCTGCTAGGGAGACAATTAACTCTATCTCAGCCAAAAACAGGACAGTCTTAAATCATTAATCGTAATAAGGTTAATATCTTAAATGAGTATATTAATATTCATTCTACATACACAATTTGGGAGATGTGAGATCATGTCTAGAATATTATGGTTCTAAAACATTACTGTATTGGTATTGGCACTACTCTATCATTCAGCATATTTTCTGACTAATATTTCATATTTATACATTGCAGTTTCTTGTAATTTAATTTTGAAGATATGGTTACTCTTACTAAAAATCTTGCTTTCATTTGCATTTGCTTCCTTCAAGTAACAAAATTACTATACAACACAAGTTTTTATACTCTTAAAATTAATTTGAAAAATTGATACTCCCCAAAAAAGTGCTCAGGAGTATGTTCTTAATTAAGAGATAATGTCAATGGAAGCGAAAGTTGTCTTAGGTTAATGGTCTCCAGCTGCCACATTAATTCTGAGACAGAGCCAAGACATTTATTTTCAAAGTTGGAAACATTGATCTTATGATAGTGCTCTATTCTGATGACTTCATTCCTATTATGTCAAGAAATTGATGAAGAGTTAACCATTTTATCAGATGAATTGCAGTGCAAGAGAGTGACAGATGTTCAGTGTAATGGCATTCATTTACTTCATCCTAAATTGACCTTATTTATCCAATCAGGTGCGAGGTTCAATTTTAAAGTAGGTCACACTATTTGCAAATGGGACTCTTTATCATAATGGTAAGTGAAATAAAATTTATTGTGGAATAAGAGATGACAATATTGGTCATCTCTCTCTTATTATAAAGACATTCAGCCTTATCGCTGCAATATAAAAGGAATGTTTTAAGGTTTAGGATTGATTTTATGTGTAATATATAATTTACATGTCTAACTTCCACAACTGCACTGAATGTATCCATTTCCTATGCATCAATGGAGCGGTCAAAATATCAATATGATGATTAGAGAAATAGATTATCTCAGATGAATGGTTGGCTTAAGCCATTAACTTCCATAATATAACATTATACAGTCAGCAAATAGTTTAAAGTTGCAATGTGTTCTAGAGCTTACCAATACGATATTACAAACTAGAAGCTGAGGTTATTCAGAAAGGCAAAATATGCATAAACTAATTCACTTTTCTTTTTTTTATTATTGTCCCTCTCATTTCTGTGAAAGGAGCGTTATTTTTTAATGAAGTAGATAGGAGGTCTTACCCAAGTCCAATTTTTGAGCTTTTCAATTGTACTCAGATTTAATCTTCAATGTTTTCTTTGAAGCCACAACACCCAGGTGGCCTAAAAGTAGGGGCTACTTGTTTAGCGTTCCACTGTTGCCAAAGGAGAAAGACTGGCTCCACAAGAGTCCAAATAAAAAGAGAAAGCTAGTAAAAGTACTCTGCATCTTGCTCAGGAGAAATCTCTTTCTACCTGTAGACTACTGAGAAAGCCTAGAGAGTCTGTTTTAAATGAAGCACCTAAAATAGGATCACTTAAGGCTTGGTTTTCACATATTTGAATTTTAAAGCTTTTTTCTTCACATGGCCACTTCACTGTAGGAGCTTTAGCTCCTACAATGAAATTATGAATTAGCAGCACTCCCAGTAGCCCACACCAAGTTTTAACTTCAGAGATGATGCTGTTCAGAAAACTTTGTAAAGTAAGTATAGTTGTTGCAATTTTTTTGCCCTTTTAATCCCTCAGGGGGAAGAGGTAATCTAATACACTGAAATTTTAAAATCGCATTACAATGTCAGAAGCACGTTTCTATTTCCTCAAGGCATTCTTACCGAGATGTTAAATTCACTGTGAAGTTTAGCATTTAGCCACTTGTTCTACATGACAAATGGAGATGGAAGTGGCCATCAGGTCCTCAGAAACAACATATTCAGAAAAGTACATTCTGTGTTCCTTTTTAAGTAGACTAAAGAAAGTACTCAAATCTTTTAGTTCTTGGGTCAGTTAAAGCTATGGATTTTATGAAGTTGCAAGAAAGTATTTCCTCATTTGTATGAGCATGTCTTAAATCAATATTCATCCTTATGGACTCTTTTAGTTCCAATTTCTCTAATGCAAGTTTCACTTAAAAAATATAATAGTTTTGGCTTCTAATAAAGAAAGAAAATGAATGATTAAAAAAAAGAAAAAAATAAAGCATGCACAGTAAAAATAAAAAGACGGAAAAAATCTCCAGAAAAAGGTTAGATAAGGTTTTTTTAAACAACGCCTTTTGTTGGAAGAAAAATAAATATTAATTTAATAATAATGCAGAAAAAAAATCCGGAACAGCACTTAAACAACATCAAAAGCATAGAAACAAATTTGAACTAGTTGAAAAATTTCTGTGCTATCCCTTTGCTTTTTTAGTATCATTTTAATGCAGTTAAAAGTAAACAGTATGAAACCCTGCTTCTATAGATCTCAAGCAGAGTTTAGCTACTATGTTCTATAAAGCCTGAATTTAAAGACTGATCACAAGGCAAAGATGCTTTGTCAGAAAGAAAAGCCTTTTGCAACTCAAATATCAAAGAGGAAGAAAGCTGCAAGCTGGAGGCTCTCGTTTCCTTACAAATTTAGGGATCCCTGCATGTAAAAGCTGAGGTGAGCTCTCCGTATTGCCCCAGCAGCAAGCAAGGAGGCAGTCTGGAAGGACCAGACCATCTGAAAGGCCTTCTTTTGCCCAAGTCTCCAGCTATTTTCCCTCTGTGGACAGCTGTGGGGCACCTGTGACCTGCTCTGTTTTACTCCACCTTGTCCCCAAGCTGGTGCTGTAAGGTGGACTTTGCCTCACTTAACATCTTTGTCTCGACACATCACTCGTGCCATGTAGTATCTCTAGCAGCTGTAGTATCATGATTACTGAACTTATGCTTTCTTTAAAGTCACTGGAGAGAAACAGGCGCTTGCAGGTTGCAGTACCTCTCCCCAGATGTTGATGTCTGCATTATGAATCATGCCTCCGTGACTCCAAAGGCTGTCCACAAAAGACAATAAAAGTCTGCAATTTGTCAGATAAATCCTACTCCTTCTCACAATAGATGTAGTCCTCACAGAGCATTCTCTATTTTCTATCACATTCAGATTCATTTAGTATTATTTCACTAAGGTAAATATTACACAAGCCTGCTCATACAATCCTTAACTAAAAAAAATTACTTTAACTACAGTCTATATTTCTCAAAGTTAAAGTAGGGGGCATTTAAATATCCTCTCTTTCTATCTGACATAGTAATCTGGAGTTTAGCAGTGATTTGGCCACAGGAAAATTTTGCAGTCCCTACAAGAAAAACAGTTCTTTTAAAAAAGCCCAAATAAAACCACTGTAGATATTGAGACTACTGTGAAAATGGGCACTGTACCATATAATCCAGATCCAAAGAAAAAAAACACTGCTAGAAAAAAGGGAAAAATTAAGGTGAAAAAAACTCTTATGCATTAGATTTAAATTAATTTTTCATAGCGCATGATTAGACTTGAATATCTGATCTTCTTCTATTAGGAAAATTAGGATGTGATTGATGGAAGGCAAGCATTTCAATATACACCCCCCAGATCTTGGCAAGATACTTTTCTGGGTTCTCAGAATTATCTTCTGCCCCAAAGCATATTCATATATCATTCAATGTTGATATAAAAATGGCTGGTTTCCACAAAAAATCTTATTTCTGAGGCCCTGGAATGATGCTATAGAACATTTTATTACATAAAACTTGTAACAGATTAATCAATCTGAAGAATTTAAGTCGTCTTCATTTTAAAATTAACACTAAAATGCTCGCTAACTTTTCCACAGACATAGGATAGCTTCTGGGTGAAGTCCTAGTGAACATTGTCCACCAGGGTTGATGTCATCCCTCAGTGCCTTTTCTTTATTTCAGTTGTTCATCTTTCCTGGTGGCTGCAAGATTGCACAGAGCAGTTTTAAATTGCTAGCATGCTGTTAACTGAAGAGTATAGCAAATTAGTGTAAATTACAGGGTTTTGTACAATGTACGCTACAAAGCTCTTAGCAAACTATCCATGGAGTTCTAAGAAAATAAACTGAATTCCACAGTTCTACCACAAAATGCACTATTGAGATCAAGGGGAATTGTATCCTAGGAGCAGGAAGAAACATCACAGACTGAACTCCATTTTCTTATACAGCCAATACCATACCACTAACGTCAAAGTGGTTTTCTGAGGGAGTTCAAAAAACCTAAACTTGCTAATAAGTTAATAAGGATTAAGGGGAAGAACTACCAGTTAGATAAGGGAAGAACACCTTATTGGAAGAAAAAGAAGTGTGGGGTAAAAAAACAGCAAAGGAAAATACTAAAAAAAAATCATGTGATGACCAGAGAAGAAAAAAAAAGGTAAGAGATGAGAGGTAACAGAAAAGGAAAAGAAAGTGGATAACAAAACCAGACAGGTTAGAAAATGCATCCTACCAACAAGGACCTTTTTTATTTCTCCAGAGTAATTGTATCTGCATGTACCTGAATCTTGAATCATATATAACATTTCTTTAGCTTAGACCTCTCCGTTGTTTAATCATGTTCTCAGTAATATCTTTTCTTAGGGTCATGAGCTGGTAGAGATGGTCCTCTATTTGCAGCACTGCTCAAGCCACCGTCAATATCAGGTGTCAGAAAAATTAGATTTCTACTTTTCAAAAAGACTTTTCAACTACTTCTTCAGCATCATAATCAGTTGCCCAATCTGTTGAGAGGCCATCCTCACTGGGAGAGGCCATTCCTGCTTTGGCCACCCGAACTCAGAGGAGCTTTGGCCACTGAGATGGTTCATATGCATGGAATGGGATACCCTATCAAATAATTTTCAAAGTGCTGTAGAAATATAATCCGTTTTGTATGGTTCACTTCCTTGTGAACAGAAAAGGCCAGGAGTGAGTAATCCATACTGTTCTCAATGACTTTGATAAAACCTTTGTATGCTATTGTACTCATAGATATTCTGTCATAGCAAAAATAATTTTTCAAAGGTATTACAGGGCTTTTTTTTTTACTATGTCTATTTTTGCGTTGTTATACTTGCAAAGAGAGGTCCAGACCTACTGTGAAGAACCCATGGGCATTATTAGAACCTTTAAAAATTGTCTAAAGAGCTCTTATACACATAAAGATGCAGCTATTATTTAAAAAATATAATCTTATTTCAAACTTTTTGTCTCTGAAATTTGTCGCAATTTATGCTGGATCTTATTAGGGGGCAGATTTATCTTCCTTCCATAGAAATTGCTAAATACACTTTCCTGTGTCTTAGGTGAGAAACGATGATTCATATAAATCAAGAATCCCTAAAATCCAGCCAGTCATCATCTATCTGTGAGGCTAAGGTGTTGTGAATGGGATCAGTTGTCCATGTCTGAGCTGCTCACCTAGATTCTTTCAGCAGCCAAAGGAGAGACACAGGTATCTTTCAAGCACAATACTTCTCATACCAGAGAGATGATTTATCTCCTCTAAAGCAGGTGAGACAAATTGTATCTTAAAAGTTATTTTTTCTTTTCCTTGACTATAAAAAGAGCCTAGCTCTGGCTAGTTCTGATGCAGACATCTACACCGTGGATGTTTTAGTCCAGATGCAACAGATTTCATCATGTAGCTGGACTGTAAGTATTACTGGATTATCACACTAGCACCAACAGGAGCATACTTGGAGCCCTGCTGTACAAAAAATGGTAGAAGAAAATCCTGACCCAGAGAATAGATGAGACAGAAAAACAGAAGTAATATTTTCATTTTACAGGTAGGTTACTGAGACACAGAGTAACTAAACTCTTCTCAGTTTCCTTTATGTAGCTGCAGAGTACTTAGTGCAGTGTGGCCCCCTGAATGCAATTTTTAGTGCGCTACTGATTAAAGCAATGATATTTAGCAAAGGCCCAGAGGGAATCTATAAAAGACCCAGTGACTGAACCGTTCTTTCCTAAGCCCTCATCCAGGGCTTATTCACAAATCTATTATTCCTATTTTATTTTCCTGAGATATTTTTTTATGACTACAACTGATGCATTTCTAAGTGCTTGACTGATTCCTGCAGTAAATCATGCATTCATTTTGCAAATAAAACCTCAGCAAATGTGGATGAAGACCAATGTGTTAAAGTGTAGTCTGGGGAAAGAGAAATCGGTCCTGATATTTTTCATAGTGGAAGAGGATTTTGTTACCCCACTTTTCAGTTCACCAATCTTACCAAGATTTATAGGTTCTTTACTTGGCATTTAATTTAAATTGAAATGAATTCTATTTAAAAAAAAAAAACATTCTATCTGCATTCAAAAGCAATAACAGTTATTTTAAAATATAAAGAGTATTTGCAAATAATTCTACATGCTAATACCTGATATTAGCTGAATAACAGAAAAGAAAGAGTAGTTTCAGCTCTGGAATTATATTCTGCAATTATGTCATAAATTATTTTTAATTGTTCTCTCTGAAATCTTTCTATCTATCTAATTTTCTCATGATTGCATCCTCCTATTTATAAACCACATGCAACCACTAACAGTATTCTCCTTGAAAATAGTCTAATTTTACAGAGCACACCATTTCCTAATCTAATATATTAATAACATTCTTAAAGTTTTCATCTGCAGGTCTGCATAATCCTTTTTAAAATGTCTCAGACATAACCAGTTAATTACTTTGAAATTAATTCTATATGTAACAGGTACAAAACTGGCAGTTTGCTCTATAAGAGGAATACTTTTAATTCTCTTCTAGTCATTAGCATTTCAAAAACAAGTGAATCTTTGATATCTTCTCCCCTCTCCCTTGTCTTTCCTCAGTTATTTGTGGGTATGGCATGTTTACTAAAAAGGAAGCAGAGCATTTGATTAAGAGAGACTTCTTCAGAGTATGGCTGTCTCTCCTGAATGCTGCTGCCTCACTCTTCTGAAAGGCTGACCCTAAATTAACAGGGAATGAAGGGCACCCAAAACTGCAAAAGAAGCAAGTCACAAATAGTAATATGCAGAGCTTTTTCCCTTAACTAATTTGGATGGATTTGGGCTGGTGGTGAGAAAGAGGCTGGGATGGAGAAAGGCAGAGAGGGAAGCACAGGAAGAGTTTTCACAAGACCAAGACAATGCGTCCAGTTATAAAACACTGTGCCACAACAACTCAAATCCTTGTCTCTTTAGAGAAAGAAATAAGATAGCTAGAGTGGAAATTTATACCACTCTTTCTTTTTAACTAATATATCAGGTTTCTTTGCCACACTCACATTAAGTTCCCATTATAGTGTTTTGGCAGTAAAAACAGTAGTGTCATAGCAGTTTCCCCTGAGGAGCAACAAGGCACAGGGCAACAAAACACTGTGTGGTACTTTCTGAAAAAATACTGCAAATATTACTGTTTAAAAACAGGCAAACCCTGTCCTGCCTTTAAGTTCAAAGCCAGTTACAGGGAACATGCATTGTTACTTCAGTATCCAGATGTTTTAAGTTCTAGTCGGATTTTGATGATTTGATGCAATCTCTTTAGTGAAAGTCTGGAGATTTAAAATCTGAAACTGAGCTGCTTAAAACGTCAGTCCAATTACTTGCCAGAAGAGAGACTGGAGAATTACTGTCCTGGTTTTGGCTGGTATAGAGTTAATTTTCTTTCTAGTAGCTGGTACAGTGCTGTGTTTTGGATTTAGCATGAGAAGAATGTTGATAACACACTGATGATGTTTTCAGTTGTTGCTCAGTAGTGTTTAGACCAAGTCAAGGATTTTTCAGCTTCTGATGCCCAGCCAGCAAGAAGGCTGGAGGGGCACAAGAAGTTGGGACAGGACACAGCCAGGGCAGCTGACCCAAAGTGGCCAACGGGGTATGCCATACCATGTGATGTCATGCCCAGCATATAAACTGGGGGGAGTTGGCCAGGGTGGGTTGCAGATCGCTGCTTGGGAACTAACTGGGCATCGGCCAGCAGGTGGTGAGCAATTGCATTGTGCATCACTTGTTCCGTATATTCCAATTCTTTTATTATTATTATTGGCATATTTTTGTTGTTGTTATTTTCGTCCTTTCCGTCCTATTAAACTTTCTTTATCTCAGCCCATGAGTTTTACTTTTTTTTCCTGATTCTCTCCCCAGTCCCATTGGGTGGGGGCGAAGTGAGTGAGCAGCTGCGTGGTGCTTAGATGCTGGCTGGGGTTAAACCACGACACTTTTTCAGATTTTGCTTTTGTTTGTTGCATATCAGAAAATGAATTTTATAGTTTCATGTGTTACATATTTGGGGGTTGTAGAAATTCCAAGGACTCTATTTGGCAGAGTATTGCTCCACTGAAAGATGTTGCAGTGAATTTTAACAGCAAAATATGTTGAAGTATTTTTTACATACCTTTTTTCATTACATGTATTTCATAAGCTTCATGTCCCTGTTCTTGGCTTTAGCTGGTCTTGAGGACAAGAATAAAAGGCAACCTCTGAAATATAAAAAAATTATCATGAAAAATTATAAATAAAATTATTTTGCCCTGTTCCTTACCTCATACATCTGATAAGCTTGTGTAAAAATATAGGCCTTGAAGCTAACAGTGAACCAAAAATGACAATGAATTTGGAAGTTGAATCTTCCTCAAGGGCAGTTCCACTTGTTGATTTGAAAAGAGATCTGCTTTTAGATTCAGTTGGGCTTACACCATTGTTTGCCACTGATTTAGGATTCTGCTTTGTAAAAGGTACTACCCTCAAGTTTGACAAAGACTGGATTTGCAAATGGTGTGAGTAAATGTTTGAAAATTGTAGATATAAAAATTTTTAAAAATCTGCTGCTTGGCTTAGAAGGAATTATCTGATTAGTGAATGAGAGAGGAGATGCTTTTAAAAATCATGTTGTAGATGGAGAAGAGGCAGCAAACAAATTATTATTTATGGTAATTTTAATTCCGTATGGTTTTGTGATGATTCTTTTTTCTATTTCTGAGTTGTCATATATTCAGTAATAATGTGTGCAGCAGCATAGGATCTTCCATCCAAGAATCTTAAATAGTCTACAGATTAGTTGATGTCACATCTTAATAGCACCAAAACTGAATTTCTGAACAGGAAAGCAGAAATCTAGTAACTTGGAAACACTTAATTTGATTCAACATGGGACTAGAATTCAGAATCCTATATCTGAACTCTCTTTGTTTCGAACAGCCCTATAAAAAGAAGCATTTTCATTATCATCCTGCTTTCTTTATAGAGTACTGGAAATTGGCTATTTTAAAATATTTTCAGTACTAGTAACTTCTGAACAGACAACTTTGCTGCTTCTTTTTATGGTTTGCTTAACTCACCAGCATGAAAATTAACTACAAAGAAAATTGAATTTTGTTTAGGGGGTTGGACTTCATTTAGCAAAATACAGATTTGTACAGCCTCTCTTCTTTCCATGCTCTGTATAACACTGCATTTCCAAAGGATTTTGTATGCTGTGTGTAGTTCTATACTTCAGAAAACAGGCACATAAACAACAGATAATTGTTTTCCTAATAAATATGATAGGTATGGAAATGCATCTCACTTTTGCTATTTATATATCATTAGGACAGCTAGAAAGACTGTCACAATGTTGCTCGGTCCCAATTTCAATGGCAGAATTATTTTTCTAGTTCTAGATTTTTAAAACGCTTTTGTAGCACTGGGGTATATAAGAAATGCTAACTGCACTCTTGCTGTATGATGAACCAGCACACACAGCTTGTCACGTAGTCATGAATGTGGTGCCTAGTACAACACTTTCTAATTTGCAGTAATTAATTTTTCACTTACATTCAGTTACATTATGGCTACATCACTGCTGCTGTCGCTGTTACCTTCTTTTGCTTCCTTTTTTCACATTTATCATAATGACAGCCAGGGATCCTTTTGCAGACTTCTGTTTTGGGCCCTTTGTGATAAGGACAATTTAACATGCTGCTCAACATTATGTAAGAACTCTTCCTCTAGTATTTCAACTCCTAAGAAGATATCTGTGTATGAAATGAATGTCTTCTCTACATTAGCTCTGTAAATTAAAAAAAAAAATTAAATACAAGAAATAAAAAAATTATGGTATATGTTTAGGACTTTTCTCCCAGCGAAGCATAACAAAACCCAAGCTGCATGCTGTTATTAGGTTTTTGAAGGACAGTTCTTGTCTTGTCCTTGCTCAAATAACAGCCTTTCATGACAGCAAAACCACAGCAGCCAGACTGTAAGCAAGAGCTTAATAATGTGTATTGTGCTGTGCTTTCTAACCTGCCCTGGTCCAGATTGGTTTTAAGAACATATCAAAGTAAATTACAATAGCAGTCCTGGGAATGTTTTTGTATTTGTTTGCATGCTGTTAAAATGTTTTAATTAGTTTCAGAAATCTGTTGACATAAAATAATTCAATTCATTATGCTGCCTCTAACAATAAACTCTAAATTACCTTGTACCTTCTCTATAGTTAAGCACAGTATGTTATATAGTGAATATCTGGAATACTTATTTTATGGCTTACTAAGCAAAAGCTTTGTATCACAGGCACACATACATTGTCTGCGCACCTTAGAGAGTTGCATGTATTATGAATGATTCAAGAACAGTAAATACATATTTTGTATTGAAATACTAAGCAATTTGTGGCAAACTACAAAATATAAACTAAAACCTATAATGAAAGCTGCAGTCTAACTTGCACTTTCTGCTCCTGTCAAATTGTAGCAAAATTTAAACAGAAAACTGATGCAAAGCATTCACTTGAATTTCCATTAGATCTCTCTGCTGTCACTGGGAGGTTTATCTGGTAGGTAACTTCCCAGGCAGTGTCTGCTGTAGTATCCCAAGCTAACAGCTTTGAAGAGAAGACCAGACACAAAAGATTTTCACTTGCACTGCACATATGTGGTAAAAGTAGCATTGGGACTTCCCTAGGCTATAAATATATCTGGAAGATGGCTAGGGATGGCAGGGCGCCAGTAAATATTGCCTCCCTAATCTCAGAGTGCTGGGATGTGCTGTGATGTTAATTGAACTACTACTAAAAAGGAACCTTTCAGATTTTCAGTATACCTAAATAGAACTCATTCACTTTAAAATTAACAATACCAGGCAAAATATTGGTAAGAAAATGCAAATCCACTTAAGATCTAAGGTTATTTTTGCAATTTTTGAGGTTGGATATTTCTCTTCTAGCAGAATCTGTTGCTAAGGACCGCTTACTTTTAAAGCAAAAATGGGAAAGCTTTTGAAGACATGAAAACACAATTCTTCAAAAACATGCATGTTTTCCCCAGCAAATAAGAAAATATGAGCTGATTTCTCTTTCTGCTGGCCAGAAGCCTGCTGCCCTCTTAACATGGTGCTGCGCACGTGTGCGCACTTTGGGTCTGTATGCGGGGTGGGCAGGTCTGACATCACCCTCCTGGGACCAGAAGAAGGTGGGAAAGTCGTTCTAAGTAGGGTCACAGCTCAGCTGAGCTGAGATCCTAGACCTGGGGAATGGAGGAAGAATCCCAGTCAGTTCTGGAGTCATCTGTTTCGAGACCTCTTCTGCCACCTATTTCTGGAAGGCAGGTTCCAAGGATGAATTGAGTGGAGGCAGCTAACGGCACTACAGAACAGTCAACCCCAGATGCGTCCTCCCGGGAATAGATGTAGATGAGAAGGCTGCCAGGCTCAGGGTTCATCTGCTCCGGGCTGTGAGTAGCAGTGGCACCCATGCTGAGATTTGTGGCTGATTGCAGGGGACACAGCAGCCTGGAGCTTGTTGAGCTACACGTGGAGCTTAAGGGTTTAATGTATAGTGTATATATAGCTGGCAACTTACTTTTAAAGGAAGTTATGGGGGTCAGTCTTTCAAAACAGGTAGAGAAGTCTCCTGCATTGAGGGATAAGATATGAGGAAGATACCCTGTGAGGATAAGCACTGGTAGCAGAGTAAGCCACTATAATTTTTCACCCTAAATTGAACACAGCATCCTTTTTAATAGCTTGAGCATGAGAAGTCTGAGGGACGAGAGCAGGGAGGCTGGTGTGTCACCTGAAGACAGCTGATATACTCTGAAGGTCCCCACAAAGGCTGAATGGTTCCACAAGACAATTTTTGGCACTTCAGGATCTTCAGATTCCTTTTGCAGCCATTAAAATATTCTGATGTATGCTGTATTTAGAGGAACAGAGGTTGTTTCAAAGGGACTAATTATCAAATATGCTGTTTTTCCCTGAAGCCTGTTTCAGTTCATAATGCTCTTTGGGGAGCAGGAGAACCTACATGTGAGGTTTAAATATAACTGCAGCCACGTTCCTCAGGTTCTTATTGGGGGAGTGGATGGAACCGCTTGAGAAAGGCAGGTGTATTCTCTTAGGACCAAACAGAGCATTTGAAGGGGAATAAGTACTGCTGCTGTCCTCTAAGTGTATTACAGTTCTCTCTCTCCTGTTTTTAGGCTTTTTGAGACAGAGGAGCTAATAAGGAAGAAGTATTTAATGATAAAATTTGTGGAAAGGCTTTATAGGGGGAGTATCCTTTGTCAGATGTTGTTTTGATAACTAAACTGTGAATTTCAGGAAAATTAAAAGAAGATTTTGGACATTTATCCACATCACTTTATTGGGAGCTGAGTGAGTTTAGGCAGCTTTGGGATCAGGGTTACATAGATGCAAGGCAAGAAGTGACTCCAATACGTCCTTTCACCAACCATCATGAAATCTGAAGAGATAGGGAAAGAAGAAAGCATAATGTTGATGGACCCAACTTCACCATTTTCTTTGTTATTCCAAGTTCTTCATGGATTATCAGTTTCCACACTAAAGCAAATTTTTTTCTATGTAAGATGTATTGGTCTAAAATATCTTAATGGGGAAAGTAGGAGTTTGATTTCTAGCCCTGTGAAGAAAAGGAGAAATTAAATAACTTCTGTTGCTTTCAGCAAGGTATTCTAATCCAGCTCTTTGCTGTGCCTCAAAGTCTCTAACTATCATCATGTTTAAGATTATAGAAGGCAATTAAGAAATTACTATCAAAAAGAATAGTGTGCTGAAGCCTTGTTATTTGGGTATTGAGACACAGCTTTATAATTAAATGCTGCTTGCACATTATCTATGCAGTGTCCACCCTGCTAAGGCTAACACCTCAGACCAGTTTCTAGCAAAATGTTTAAATGTATAATACAAAAGTTCAAATGAATTCTGAAAAGGCAACATAAATTCTTTTTTTTCCCCTTTTTTTATTCTAATGTTGAAGGCAGCTACATATTATTTTGTGATTTTAAGTTTTATAGGAAAAAAAAGAAATGCAAAATGCATCTCAAACTACAAAGTAATTTGGTTTTAATATTAACAATGTAAACAAATGAGCTGGTTCTTTTGAATATAGGGTGAAAAGAGTTTAGATCGTAAGAACTTTATGGTAAAACTTAAATACAAAAAGACATTTTATTGTGAGGCTATGAAGTAATTTATTCCTGTTTTGAAGGCCTTAAAATGAATCGTACTTTGGACTTTTTACTCTACCTGACTGCTCTATCTGCTGGCATGACATTGCACTCATTTCAGTTGGAATATTTCATACTGATTGTTCAGTTCAAAAGAAGAAAAGTCCTTACCAAAATATTTCATTTTAAGGAATAATACAGTAAAAATAAAAAGATCTACTCACAGCTACTAGGAAACTATTTCAATAGAAAGCAAATTTTGCTACATTTAGGACACACAGTACAATTCTGGTCTTCCTGTGATGCATGTAAATTAGGAGAAGTTACACTGACAGTGAAGCTACACAAGTTTATAACTGTTATGAGTTGTTTCAAGATTAGACTTATTATGATGAACAGTAACACATTAAAGTTAATGACGACATTTCATTTGACATTTGGTGGTTTATAGTTTCTCACTGAGGTTTTTCTAGATAGACTGTAACAATAGATGTGGTAAAGAAGATTCTAGAAATAGTGATACTTGAAAAGGTCATCATGATTTCTCTGTATACTGAAGAACATTTGTTTAAATGAAATATACTTGTTATAAAATGTCCTTTGTATATTGGCACATACATAATTTCTGATATATTGTTTAGGTTATCCTTTTCAGTGGGGTGGACATTTGAGCAAAAGTTTTCCTCCCTAGACTGAGAAGCACTAGCTGTCTTTCTGCTTACATCTTTCTATCTTCACATAGTCAATCACTTTCAACACTAAGTCTCATTAAGTCCACCCTAAAACTTGACAAAACCGTAATTTCCTTCTTTTTGAAAGCTACTTTCAAAGTCATCAAGCAAGGGCATTCTTGGTTGAACAACCGTATAGATAATGTTTAAATTTTAGCATATTCTGAGCCTGAACAAGATCTTATGCTTTGAGTCCATGTAAGCTAGTCTGGATACAAAACCAATAGTCCATATTCTCTTTCTTATTATATATCGGGAGGTATGACTGGCATACAACAAAAATGGAGGCATTCCTGCCACATGCTAGGAGCAACTCTGGATAGGTGACAGCACAAGGATATGTAATTAAATTTCTGTTTCCATGGGTTTTGTGTGATGGGAGGGAAAGAAAAAAAAGAAAGATAAAGTATAGAGCATCAAAACAACCCATCCAGTCCAACTGTGATAAAGGGTATTCCTTAACTAGTTTAGAGAAGTTCTTTGGATGAATTATTCTCAAGGGAAGGATGTAGGCTGCAGGGCACAGAGTGGGTAAACCTGAATTAATGTACAGTGTTATTGCTGAAATACTTTCTAGATGACATCTACTGATAATTGTAGGGGACGAATGTGTGTCTCCCCTTCTCTTCAGAGAAGACCACCCTGCAGCCATTAATGCAACATCACAGCTAGGAGAGTTAGCAAGACTCTGACTCTATATTTACATAAACTGAATTCATATTTCTAAAAGAGTGCCTCTTATTAGGTAATAAGTATACATACTCAGCCACAGGATGTGGGACCTTCCTCTTCCAAGTGAAAATCAGGCTCCCCTTTCCTTGGCCAGGTTTCAGTGAAAACTTGCATTTCTTTTTCTTAGTTTTTCAGCTCTCCTGTTGATCGCTTAAATCTTTCTGTAAAAGCTGCTGATCAGAATTCAGTGGTTAGTCACCAAACTGTAGCATATGACTTTCTGTTGCCTTAGGGTCCATACTGCTGTCTGTAAAAGTAAAATGTGACATTCTTTCTCATTAATTATACTAGTAGTAGGAAAGTACTAAAAGCGTTTAAGAAGAGCAAATAACACCATGAATTTTCAGTTTATGAAGAGGACTTATTTCAGGCAGAAAGTTTGAAACGCGGAGGGTTACATGTATATTATTTTCTTATTTTGAAGTTGAAGGACCTTGTAAGAAACCAGTGATTGCACTGGCTGAAATGATGAAACAATTCTTCTGAAGTGAAATGTAAACACTGTCAGTGGTTGCTGAGTAGCAAAAGCAAAAAGCTCTGTTTTATCTCCAAAAGTGCTGGAAATGGGTTTCCTCAGCTTTTTTTAAGATTAAATGTTCCACTGAGTATAACTTTCTGTTGAAGAAAAAAGCACGACTTGATGAGTTGATCATCCTGCAGGTGGGACATTCACAGAACTGTTAATATTGGCGTACAGATATGATAATAGTTTAGCTCCTCTGCGTGCTGGAGAGACTGCACCAGGCCGTTTGGCTTTCCTCATTATGTTGCTTTCACTTGTTCTGATAATTCCTTCGGATGTGTGGCTGGAGGTGTGAGGGACCTTTTCTTTAGGATGTTTCACTGGGAAGAAAATTATAGTTGCAGACTACCTAAAGTCTTTTAAGCTCATCAGTCTTTAATGTCAGACTGAGTTAATTATTGGACACTCATCTCTTCAGCTATTTATGTGCAGTATCTTTTTGGTTTGTCTACTTTTAGACAGATTATGGCTAATTCTTCATGTTTATCACATGGCACTCCAGAGTGTGATAAGTAGGTGATTCTGTTACTTCAGAATGCTCTTGTATATAATTCCAACCTGCTTTTTGAGACGTATCCCCAGATGGACACCTGTCTTCCAGCTTTGTTTTGAAATGTCAGTTTTAAGCTTTCAATTTTGTTTGCTTCTGGTTTACTTCTATCTGGTAGCTTACTAGCATTTCACTAAATAGAACTTTTATTATTCCCCACAAGTGTTTTCCTTTTTGTATATTTAGGAATTTTAGTCTAGGCAGAATCCAAAAAAATAGTTTTGTATTACTTAAGTGACTTTATAGTATTAGTTGTGATCTTTGTATAAAATTGTCAACACCATTCTTTTGTACTACTTTATGCTTTGTGTACTGTTATACACCTGAAGCCGTTATATTCTTTCCTCAGGATTCTTAATGTTCATTCTCCTGGTTATCTATCTCAGCAGAGAGAGAAGCAACTAACAAACTTTTAGATATTTTTGCTATAGATCTATTTAGATGGATTGTAAAACAGCATAGGCATACAATAAGGATCAAAGTAGATTTCTTGCTTGTAAATTAGAATGTACAGACAACTGTGGAAAATCAAGTTCATTAATAGTTGGCATGGATATCGGAAATAAAGGCATTCCAGGATTCAACAAAGGTGCTGATATTGTCTGTGCTTTCATAACATTTATTCACTAGGAATTTGATTGCTGTTACCTGTTATTGGAAGAGTTATAATGTGAAAATGATTTTCTGCTAGTATCAATAAAGGCTGTATTTTGAACAAGAGCCCTAGGCAAAAGTCCTTGGAACTGTATTTTTCTGGGAAATGTTGGAGCATTCTGTAGTAGTCCTGATATCAAGTCCCAAGACTCCACTTTTTATTTAAATGCAGTGCACAAAGTAAGTGCAACAGAAATCATTGTCAGATTAGCACCTAAAAATCTAAATTTTACTGCAAGTTCCTGGTATACATGCAAATTCACCCCCATGGATGTAGAGACAATGCTGTTTAGGAGGCAAAAGCAACCGACTATTCCAGCTTGAAAGAAGTCTGTCACAAAACAATTACATCTTAACATCCTTTCTAGCAGGATTAAATAACACATGCGAAAACTGTAAATTGCCCATACATGATATGACTGCTTTGCTCCATGTAATTATATAACTACACTGTAGTGTTTGAAACAGTGATTCCATCTAGTGACAGGTTAGAATGTATACAAATGCATGTTTCAAAATATAATAATTTTTAAAATTCCCTGACCAACTAGGAACTATAAAGAAAATTTAACTGTCGTGCTTTTGTAGCCTAATCTCAAGAACTAAACCTCCAAGCAGGTGTATGCCATTGGATGAGGTAGCTGTCAACATAGATAAGAATATCTTTCAATAAGGAAAAAATGGACTTGGTGTCTGTGACTTTGCAGTTATTCCACTTTGAGGCCTTTAAGGCAAAAATAAGCTGTGGAAAAGCATATAAAATATCTCTTCTTTTCTTTCAGAATTGCACTTTTGAAATTGGTCCCAGAAACAAAATAATTAACTAGTACTTCTATCTCTAGGAGATACTCCTTTTTTGACAACTGACCTAAAATCTTTTTTTTTTCTTCATGTTGTGAAGACAATATGCCTCTTTATTCCTCTCTAGTGACTGAAGCATTTATGGAGATTTATGGGATAGCTACTGCCCCAAGCTGGCGAATTTGCTGTCCAGCTCAGGAGGATACACACACATTTTTACAGCCTAAGGTTCTGGGTTCATTGCCACAAGAAATTCCACAAGGTTTTTAATATACGTACAGAAAACCACTAGTTATTTGTCACACCTTAAACAGGATGGCCTGTGGCATTCATTTTCATTCTTTTCCTGGGATGAGGTACCACATGTGCATGCAGAGGTATCACTTTCCTATAGATATGAACAATAAACAAATGCCACTGGCTTACTTTACATTCAGCAGTCATGTTTTGGGCTAGTTTCTTTTTTTTTTCATGTTTTTTTGTTTTATTATTTGTTATAATACATGAAAGCTGGATAACTTTTCTGACTTACAGAATAAAATTTGACATTTTTTATAGAAATAACTAATGTTATTAGTTTGTGTGTTTAGGCCTGGTCATGACATATATTAGATGGAGCACAATAAGATCATCTGTTATATCAAACTGGTTTCTTCCTGGTATTAAGTCTACCAATGTCCATACAGTTAGCAAGTTAGCACAGCAAAATAAGTTAAGTGTGGTTATGTATTTAATTCAGTTTTTCATATAGCATTCTTTTAAAACTCTACGGTGGACTTTCAGCAAAATATTTAGGAGACAAAATTGTTCTTTAACATCCTGAGAGTCATTCAAGTTGAGAACAATTCAAGAAAACACAGTCTAGGCATAAAATGTTTACAGCACAGATTTCCATAAGTGTCCTAAAGACCTAGCACAACAAGTGCAAAATAAAGATCTTGCTGTTTGTGGGCAGAATGGTCTGCAGCTGAAAGCCTTCTGGAATTTAAAAAATTAGATTTCTCATGCCTAAGGTGATGATGTCATGTGTGTTCCTGCAAATATGCAGGGAACCTCACCTGGAACTTCTGCCAGTCTCTCTGGCAGAGAGGCTTACGAGGGGGACATTAGGTACTGGTAGACACCTTTTGCATTACACCCCAGCAACGAAAGTACATTTCCAATCATCTGGCACATTTGGGTTCTAGACCTTCATCCTGAGGGACCTCGTGCTCATGGCTCCCCCATTGCAGAAAAGTCCTGCTTGCTGTCTTCTGTGGCTGTGCTCTCTTCTGGCTCAAGAGGGCTTAGAGCTCAGTATTTTCTATTTCCTAGCTTCTAAGCTACTGTAGGAGACGTGATATTGTCAGTTCAACAGGTTTCTGGCTCCGAGTCCTAGTTAAGCTGTGTTGAAGTGGGAAAGTTTAATGTTTTCTACTGCTTAATGCAGATGTCCCAGTGTTGCTTGTTAGGAACTATAACTCTAACGCTTCAAAATTATCTGGATGTGGACTTTTGGGCAAGCAAGTCTTAGGTACTCCAGTTCTGCAGCTGATCCCTGTCCCTTATGGAAAGCCTGCTGGCAAAACAACTGCCCATAGCACATTTGCCCATGATAACTGATGCACTTAGCAGTATCCAGCTGCTGCCATTCAGAGAGGGTCAGGCATGTGAGGAAATGCTTGCCACTTCTTCACCAGGTAGTAAGGAAGCAGGCATGCCCAACGCACAACCAGGATCTCCAGGGCTACCTGATCTGGTGCTGCTTTACCTGCCTCCCCTCACCAGTCGTGCAGCACCGGTGCAGGAATGCAGGTAGGTGAATAAGGTCTGTTGCAGGAGAAGGAGGGAGATTCGGCAGAAGGGGAACAGGACTTTTTGGAAGGCAGTACATGGTTGTGTGAGGATGGAGAAAGGAGATCTGTGGGGCCCAAAAGGTACTCGACTGCAGGGATGTGAGGGAAGAAGAAAAGATGGTTCCTAAAGGGAAGAACTGACAGAAGAAAGAAAAAGATCCCCATCCAAACACACAGATACCCTTAGACTCTACAAAGTTTTCCAGATTCTTCCCAGCCCTTGATTTCTTCCAATCACATGCAGTCCTCCTTTCTCTCCCCTACCTGATTCATACACCCCCAATAGCTCAAAAATTTGACAAAAGCCCCCTCAGTAATTGTATATTTCCTTCCATGCCCTATCCCTCCCCAGGCCAGGCTGCTCGCACCCTTTCCCACTGTTGGAAAACCATGCCAACACCTCCAGATCACCCCTAACAGCCCTCCTTTCCCCTTTGCCCAGAAGGCCACTCTTGCAAAGCTGCCCACAAGGATAAGGACATCTGCTCTTTTGGGTAGCAACAATCAGTTTTGCCTCCGTTCATGGGCACATTGAGCTGCCCCAGCTCTCCCATATGTCCCAGTTAACCACCCTGTCTTGCCTCGTTCTTGGGGGAGCCCTTGGTCTGGTAGCACACCGTCCTGGCATCAGGGAGGTGCAGCAGCCCAATCTCCTACAGCCACACGGTGCTGCAGTCCAGAGAAATTGCTTGTCAGGCAGCATCAGGCCCATGTACACATTTGTTGTCGAGCAAACAGCAATCACACAGCAGTTTTTTGCTGTTAGGTTGACGTTTTATATTTCATGTTCATTTAACCCTCATACAAAAGATGGAATCGCAAAAAATGCTGTCAGGTTATTTTATTTTTCAAGAGATTTTTGCCTTTTAAATGTAGTTTGTTTAGTGATCAGGGGCATTTTACAATGACTACATGAGTAGCTGTGCTCTTGTCCTCTTTGACCCACTCTTCGAGTCTCGGGTAAAAGGTGAAGATCTTTTTCTGATTGATGGTATATATAATGAGAGTTTTAAAACACTATTCAGAAACGTCATTGTAAAACCTAAGCATATTCCCCTTTGGCTCAGAGCTCAAATGAAGCAATAATAGGTCTCTCTGTTAAATCCCAAGATTTCTATCTTTGCATTCAGAATATATTTTCAGTGCTGAGTATACCATGAAAGTAATAGAAAATCAGCCCTCTTCAAAAAATAGAAACTTCAGTTGGTAAATGGGGAGCAGGCAGATAAAGCTTAGGTGTCAAACCAGCACTTCTATGTGGGGAAACAGTACTTGAGATTTGAGAAGAGCTGGGGCTTACCTCAAGCAGGAATGTCTTTGACTGCCCATGTGACAAGCTGCCCAAATATGATCACCAAGTGGAAACAAACCTGTTTACATAGGCTGGATGGAGGCTTCAGTTTACCGGATGAATTCTCCCCAGACTGTTTGTTGTGAACAAACTTGATCCAAGTCAGAGCTGCTCTTCCCTGATGAGACTGCTCATACCATTCACCCCAACGAAAGCATGAGCAAGCTCCATCTGGCAGCTACAAAGCCTCTACAAATGACTCCGCATGAGCGCTGGAGGCCACCATGGTGCCGAACACAAGGTCAGGAAGCAGGAAGACTTTCTTTCCATGGAGGTGGGATGCACTCTGCTACAGGAGGACACAAGAGTCAGGCAGAGAAGGGAGAAGGGAGTAGGAGCGACAGAGGAAGAAAAGCAAGAGTGAGGGAAGTTCATGGGGACGTGCAGCTGTTCAGGGTGGATGGGGAAGTGAAGGAGCAGAGGAAGAGAAAACAGTCAGCAGTAAGAGGGAAAGGAGCAGAAGGTCTCTGCAGGAAGAGCCAGAGGCACAGCAGAGTGAAAGAAGAGAGAATGTAACTGGAGAAGCCAGAGCAGGAGCTCAAGGGGAGTTCCAGTGGAGGATGGCAGCACCTGCAGCTACACCCTACAGCCCTGTTACCCCACACTGCACTCTATGTAGTCTCCTGTGTTGCAGCTTTTTTTTCTTTTTTTTTTTCCTTTAATAAGTACTAAAATTGGAAAGCGGGGGGGGAAAGTGTTCCTTCATGGTAAGTTCCCCCATTCAGCCAGTAGCACACTTTGCACTCCTGCAGTGTTTTCCACTTTTATTTTCACTCAAAGCGTCACATATTCCAGCTCTCCATCCCTGCAGACAGGGAGGGAGCATCACTGCATCAGGGTGGGCACAGGATCCCAGTATGCCTCTTACTGGAAGGGCCCCAGTATATGCCTCATAGCAGCAGCTTCTCCCTGAGAGCTAACCCTGGCCACAACAGATTGCAAGCTGACCTTGGGAGGGAGGCAGCTTCTTTGATCTCTTAGACTTCAGGTCCTCCCCAGGATTTGCTTACCCATAATTTTACAACTGCATTTGTTGCCCTGAAAGGATGAAGAATGGACACACGCACACAGACACACTTGTCAAATTCATCCAAATTCATGTTTAACATCATACTAACTTAAAGATGTGAGAAAATATATTACAGCCAACACCAAAATTATACACTCCTGCTTATATGAAATGGGAAGGAATATCCAATGATGAACTCCAGCCTTCAAGTGTACTAGGAGTCAGGTTTCTTTCTGAGTTGTCATGTAGGATTTCTGAGGTTTGCCTTTGATGTGAAAGCTGATGGGCTGACACAGTAGCTATTCCCTTCCTGATCTTTTTGAGCTGACCTCCACAGTGTGCCTAAAGAACTGGTGACCCACTCAGCAGCCTGGGTTAGCCAAGCTAGGCAGCTCTTGGCGCCTGTTTGCTCCCCGTGTCCCCTTGATCAACGTTGATCACTTTTTCCCTCCTGGTTCTATTCCTGAATGGATTCATACTGCTGTTCAATGCAAATGTAGTAAGTGAGTGCTCTTCTCCACTCCGTATTCAGGGGATTTCTCCTAGTTTTCACTCCTGCTGTGTTTTTCACTTAGCACTTTTCACTGGTGTAATCCTCCTGCCTTAAATGGCTTTCCTGTGCGATCACACTGCTCTCAGAACCGTTACAAAACATTATAAATCACATACCATAAAAAGTCTTCATTGTACTACATCTTCTCGAGCTCACAAGATTCAGATTGTTTTTAACATTTTAAAGAAACCATGTACCATCTGTGGAAAGAGTGACAGACTGCTTTGTCTGAACCTGCTTCCCTTTTATTTATTCTCAGTTTTATGCAACACTTCCCCAGCGTTCCATATACTGGGAAAACAACCATGAAACAAAAAAAAAATACTGAGAAGGTAGGAAACGCCAAGATTAACTTTACCATGGCTATTTTAATCTCTCCCCTTTTGCCCTGGAAGTGCATATTTATGAAGTTTATTAAAAATCTTTGCTAATGCACAGATTAATATTAGGTTGCTCAGTGAGTCCTCAAGCCCTCTCATTGTGATAGCTAAACTTAATCCTCTGAAATCCAAGTAGTACAAAAGTCAACACCCGTGTCATGAATCTATAACATTGCCTCTTTACACAATGTTTGATGTGTATTCAAGCCTTTACCCTCATTGATGCTCAAGACCTGAGACTTCAGGGTAAGTCTAGTACTTTACTAACATAGATTTGGTTTTAGATCAAATATAACACACGAAGCTATCTACAGTTTGCCTGTAGTTAAACCTAGTCATGCAAAGCTTATCACCCTCGGGAAACCATTACTTCTTCTTTACTCTTGCTCTGATGATTTTTCCCAAGAAACAGTAGAAGGAAGGTGAAGGGCATCACTGCTGAGTATGCCACATGCATTTTGATGCTTTCTGTGGCCAGGAGATACCATATCTGCTTATTTCAGAACCAAACATAAAATAAATACCAAATGTCAGTCAACACCAAACCTGCTTATTTCAGTGCTACTTGGCAAGCATTAACAGAAAGTAAAGCTTGAGCCTAGCTGTAGCAGGAATGAAACTCCTATATGAAAACCAAAGGAAGCAAAACTCAAACATTTTAACACGAAAGCAGGATTGCTGGAACACTGAAAAAATGATGTCTTAGTATTCAATTATCAAACAAAGAATAATATTGTTTTAGCCTGATCATACATTGTAAACCCGCTACACAAATGATTCCTGTTTAGGAGTGAGTTGAGGCAGACACAGACCAGAAGAGTGAGCTGTTCACACCACTGTGCGCTCGTGGCTTTGCACGGGTTTGGCAGACTCACAGTGTTCTGAGTTTATCCGTTCTTGTAGACTCAACAGACTTCAGGGGTTATCAGTCCTTGGGAAACTTTCCCACACTACCTTCTCAGTGTGCATTTTTCCTCTCTCCATCCCGCTGTGTTTTTCTACCCAGACCTATAGACACTTGTAGTACTCATTCACACACACACACCCCCAAAAAAATCACACAAAAAGAGTAATTTATGATGTAAAATTGTAATAGAATTTTTTTCACATTTTAAAGAGTCTTTCAGGTACATCTATAGGTATACGTGTGTATGAATGTATACAAACACAGAAAGAGAACAAGAGGGGGGGGGGGGCTGTGTGTTTGCATGTACAGTATGTTTTATTTAAGTTTGAATGCGCATTTAAAAGTGGCTAGCATATTTTGTATGGCTTTAAAAGTATCTGTTTTGATATTCTATCCATTCCTCAGCCTCACACCAATGAATAACCAACAAGGGATTAAATTAAAATCCAAACAATATCTCCTACATGTGCTGGAGGAAGTCAATGCCTCGTTCTGCAAGATGTGGATGTGCCCTGTGTATGAACTCAGCGCATTCAAAGCCTATTGATTTTTTTCCCATGGTGGGCTCTATCCAACTCCTGCTAATGTCAGTGGGCACCATTTCACTGACTTTAGTAGGGTTTTGGAGCAGACTTTTAATCTCTTTGATTTTAGTATGAACTTGAAGAAATCATGAACTGTAAACCTTTATGTTTGACCAGTTCTTTGATAGGAAGTGTTTTATACCCATGGAGTTAATTTATTATTTACAGAATGATTTAAATTCAGAGCTACAATAAATGTTATTTTCTGATACATAAACACAGTTTGACTGCTCAGTGGTACAAAAATGTATTCAGCAAAGTGCAAACCTAGGTTTTGCAACAAAGTGTTTTCTGGAAAAAAAGAAAAAAAGGCCATTTCTTTACAAGGAAAAAATATTTTTGAAAAAAAGACATCTATTTATTTATTCATTATAGGTCCTTTTAAAGATCTGGAAACAATTTTAAGATTTGTAAGCTTTTCTTTAAAAAAAAGAAATGTTGTTATGCAACTCAATTTTAAGACTGTGGAAACACCGAACGCATACATCCGCTTGTATCTATCCACATCTATTTAGTTAAGTCTTTAACATATTTTTTTACAAGGCCAAACTACATAAGGTATAGAGAATCTGAAAAAAAAAAAAAAAGGTTCATCTTAATAGAAAATATCAAGAGATGGATTTAATTACCTGTTCAGTTACATGCAAGACTCCAATCCTCTCTCCAATTGATACCACTGACATGCAGGGCAATAAAAGTTAAACAATTGCATTTTAATGATTTATTCTCAAGTTCATATTCAGAGCTTCAGCCATGTGGCTGCCATTAATGTTAATAGGGGTTACACACCTAAAGCCAATTTAATCAAGTTAAGAACATATTCCAGAGTAAGAAACTTGTCATATGACAGAACATGCATTTCTGGTTAACTAATGAGATTATGGGTTTCAGTAGAAATTCACTGTGTCTTAATGTGAGCAAAAAGAAAAAGGAGGAAGGACACACAACAAATGCTGGGAAGGTTGTTATTGCAAAGAATGAATTTCCACCACTAACAGCACCTTCTCTCCACCTCATCCACAAAAATGTACTTGATGGGAAACAGGGCTCTAAAGCTGATGAGTCAGACAAAGCTTAACACAAATAAGTCTTCTGAGTCTGATGTGCCCAAGAAAAAAAAGTGCAAGCTCTTCTATCGGTTTGAGGTAGGGAGGGAAGTAGTAATTCTTGCAACAGAAACAGTCTAATCTTTCAGGCTTTGTTTTGTTTTGATTTGATTTCTTTACTGTACAAGAGCATCCCCACCCTGCTGGGGGTGCCTAATATGCAGGAAGAGTTGAATCAGCTTTGGGGAGCAGTATGAGATCCTGTCTCCTTCTCCCTTCATGAGCTGCCTTAGATCAGGTTTCCATTAAAACCCAACAGCTCAGTGTAAACCCAGACTGCAGCAGCTGTGACTGAAAGGGAACTGGCCTAGACCAGACAGGTCTGGATGCATCGAAAGGGATGATTGGGTGCTGAGAAGATCCCCAAGTGGTCTTCCTCAGCACCTTAGAATCATAGAATCATTTATGTTGGAAAAGACCTTTAAGATCATTGAGTCCAACCATCAACCATGCCCACTAAACCATGTCCTGAAGTGCCTTGTCTACATGCTTTTTGAATACCTCCAGGGATGGTGACTCAACCTCTTCCCTGCACGGCCAGTTCCAATGCCTGACAACCCTTTCAGTAAAGAAATTTTTCCTAATATCCAATCTAAAGCTCCCCTGCAGCAACTTGAGGCCATTTCCTTCTCAGAGCTGGTGGGTACAGGACTAAGGGATTGTGAGACATGATGTTTGAAGGACTGGTTGTTGGCTTTCCTGTCAAATGCCTCTCTTCCACACCACCCCTGAGATTAAACAAGGACAGAAGCAGTACGGGGAAGAAGTGTAGCTGAAATTCCTGACTGTGAAGAAACCAGACATTCTCTTTTCTGGAACTTTTGGAGAGGAGCCATAAGGTCTGGTTGCCCAGCCGTTGTTCCCAGCCATAAAACTGGCTATGGTTGCTGTGAAGCTCATCTCATACAAAGGGCTCTTCTCTAGGTTTGGGTGCTGGAGGGTTCGGCCTTTATGTCTGTACCCTTGGGAGATAACTGCAGCCTAGGGAGTTAACTTCAGCCTGGCTTTCCATCCTGCCAGCAACTGAGCTGCTTCTCTAAAGTACAGCTGTGGATTTCACATGCCATTGTATGTGGAGAATGTGCAAGGATACTAGATTCAAGAAAAAGCCACGGATTTGGTAGAGTGATTCCAAGCTTTATGGTCCTTAACGGTTTCCCTTCACACAGTAATTAAGCCTCATTTAGGAAAAATATCAGAGAGGATCTGTGATACAGATATTTGAGATTCCACATGCTAGTTCAGGGGATGAAGAGATGCATCTTGTGTAGTATGGTGTTCATATGACTATCAGGTTTGCAAAAGCCCGTGAAATAAGAACAGTGCCATCTGTTCTGAGACCCATGACAGGACTCAGGGGACATGCCCTCCAGGAGCACAGTGTCATGCAGCTACTCTGGGGTCAGGATTGCAGGACAAAGAGAGGAGAAGCTGTAGCACTGCTCAGCAAATGGATGTGCCAAAATGGGAAACAGGTCCCAAAAGCATGAGTTCATACAGGTGCTGTGAGGCTTGGCAGGCCTGTAGCGCACAAGCAACAAGGATGAGCTGGTAAAATGAGTGAACGCAGTATAAAAATGTGGGAAGAGGAGGAAGTGGCCAGTACAAAGTAGCTGTGTGTGAAAGCCGTTCTTCCTAACAAAGAAAAGATAGCTTTCACAATAAAGAAAGGTAGCTTGGAAAAACAAGATTCAGTTTATGGCACTGTGATTGCTGAAATTTTGCTGTTGGAGTGGGGAGCATTTGTTTAAAAAAAGAGTGCTTTCCACTCAAGCAGAGTTTCAGATATGACAGAGGGTTTTGGTCATGGGTTCCGCAAAATTCAAAAAGATATGAAAGACATTCATCAGGAGTGCCACTTAGTAGAGCAAAAGTACAAACCTTCTTCTGAAGGAAAAAAAAAACCACCAGAAAAATGAGTTACTGGCCACACAGACTAGCACAGACTGTACTTGTGGGTTACTGACCACTGGCAGGATCTTCCTGAAATCTCATTGCTAAGCTTCAGTGGCGAGAGCATTTCTGAATTGGTATGGCAAGAAGGATGTATCCAAAGTAAACCATCTTCTTCTTTTACCTTTATTTGAACAGGTAGTTCTGTGAATACACGAATAACCACTGAGAGTCTGGAGGTAATAAAAGAATAGTGTTAACAGTTAGGGAGAAAAAAGCCAGAGGCAGAGCTGGAAACTTTTCTGTAGTGTACAGGTTCCCCTGAGAGCCTATAGCAGAGGGTTTGCCAGGGAAGCCATCTAGCCTTCACGAATTGATGAAGTCAGGCAAAGGGTTAAGTGGCCAAAAGTTTTGATGTAAGCAGGAAAGTTGGTGATTGCTTATTGTAAAACTGCATATTCAATATCAGAGCAACTGAAGAAAAGAATGATTCATTAGTATGATACTGGCTGCTCTGGGAAAATGAACCAGTCTGGGAATCCAGCAGCAGAGGTGGAGACAGCCAGCTCCTAGTGAAACTTCAGATAACTGTTCGATAGGGATCCTATCAAGCAGAAGTCAAGAGAAATAGGTGGTGTCTTTTCTTAAGGACAATGAGAAAGAGGATTAGAATTCCTAATATCTACTAAAATGAGGAAAGAACGTGTGCCTCTTCACAATTATCACCTTGCACAGAAACATGAGATGAATTCCTAGTGATGGTGCTAGTTCTGTGTGGTGCAGGTAGGGAGAGACAGGCAGCGGAGTGGCGAACATGTGACTGTTCAGCTGCCAGCACAGAAAGAGAGCTGTTGGCAGGTCTCCCTCAGGTGGTGGAGCTGGCACTGCAGAAGTTATTAATAGATCTCTTGCAAGCTACTTAAACTACTTTGGGGGAAAGATGGTACCAAAATATGCTCTTGTTTTTTCTCTGCATGACATTTTGGAACCAAGTTATGTTTGTAACAAGTACTTCCTATCAAAGGGGGGGAAAAAATATTAGCTGTACCAAACAATCAGTCCTGGATCTTTCTGGCCAAACTTTAAGGAATTTTTTTTATTTCTATCTTACAATAACAACCTCCAAATATGTCTGTGTATGGATGCGGTTTCTAAAATGTTAATGCTGCAAACTCTAAAATATTCCAAAGCAGAAGGAACATAAGATGCATGATAGCATGTTTCTGAGCCAGTAATCTAACTAATCCAATTTAATCAACCCAATAATCTAACCATAACATTAAATAATTAACACTGTAATGCCAGTACCCCTTTTACTTAAAGAAAACGGAAAATGGAATGTAATGTTCCATTAACCTATCTTGCATATAATAAACTGAAATTAACTGAAAAATGAATGAATTGTCTTGTAAAGTCAGCAAGAGCTTCTTATAGCGTCAATCATCCTTTAATTCATAAATCCCTTTACTATATCCTACAGCTGGTTGAAAGTATTCACATGAATTTTAAATAATACTCAGCATTAACCTTCTAGGTTCACTGTAGAAGATTATAGATTATAAATAGACTATAGAAGATTAAAATGCAAGCTCATATGATAGCTCTAATCTTAAACAAAAAAAAAAAGAAAAAAGCAAAGGCTTAACAGCTTTTCAGGCTAATTAAAAAAAAAAAAAAAAAGAATATTTCTGACAGGGTGACAAAACTTCCCTGAGTGTTTCCCTTTGTTTCCTTGTTTTCTCCCTGCCACCACCCAAAAGTCTTACAATCATTTTTTTCCACAAGTTATATCTGGACTTGTAAGCAAACCCTCTTTATATGTTGCAGTAATAAATGGTTGCAGCCTCAAACACTGAAAAATGGTTGACTACACTTGAAACATTAACCTGGTGGCAGTTGCTGAACAAGTAGCTGAACAAGGACCCTCCATCAACTATCTCCCTAGAAAAGTCTTCCAAAAGCTGTGTTTTAAGGATAGATAGCATTTTAATTCAATCAGACATCTTTCACCCTTCAAACTGCTGACAAAGGCTAAAAGTGGCAGATGCAGCTATCAGATGTACAGCCCTTACACTGATAAACAAACAAGCTGTGTTCTAACTCTACAGTTTTCACCTGTGTGTTTATATAAAACATCATTGCAGGCATGATAAAACAGGAAAAATCTTCTCTCCTCCCTGCTGTCTGCGTCTTCATCCACACTTCATACCAGTCTACATTTCACCAGCTAATGGCATACTTTCTCATGACTGTGGCTTATCCTGGCAGCGTACACAGCATCTCATCAGCGTTCCATTAATGTACACTGGTGCTTGCTTTGGCATCCCCAACAGGTGAATGTCTGACATAAGTCACATCCCAATATTCCCACAATAACAAGAATCCGTGTTCCTCTTTGCTGGCACTCCAACACTGAGCGTCTTCTTGTTTTGTGCATCCACTCAGCACCTCCTGCCAGAAATGCTCCATTAGTTGCTACTTAGAGATACCGATATCTAACATGCATTTTAGAGGAAGGTTTAGGTCTCATGCAGTCAGTCTACTTAGAACTTGTAAGAAAAAGCGAACTGTAGCTGTATTAGGTGAAATGGAAATGTTTTGTAGCACTGTTCTGGTGGGGTCTGTATAAACCAAACTCCTAGCAGATCGTGGAAAGTTGAGTATTTTTCTGCCCGCTTACCTGCTTTCACCCAAAGCCCAAAGCCATCTGCCAGATGACCTGTCCACAAGTCCCCTGCAAGCTGGGGACCACACAGCTGCCTGTGATTGCCCCAGAAGGGCTTCTCCAAAGCCAGCCAGGCAAATTATTCCATTTCTGGGGCTTCATTACCTTTTTAGAAAACACTGCCAAGTTTAGGCCTGTGTGGTAGTTAAAGTAGTTATCCATAACTACAGATTTTAGGTCTTGCCATTACAGCTGTAACACTGCTGCAATTGGGTTTTTTTGTTGCGTCAAAGTCATTTGCAGTGCAGAACTTCCACAGGTTGTGCAGGTAGATAATAAGCATAAGAAATAGGAAGGCACTGAGTGGAGTATTCCTCACCCCAGTATGGAGAAAGGCAAACATGCAGATATGTTCATTTTTTTAATTGCCAAGAAGTAAATCTTCACAAGTATAGCTTGTATCTTAGAACATAATCACTCACTCTCCTCTCCCTGTTTTAATGTCAGCATAAAGAAAACCGTGCAATAACACAGCAGGTGTTAAACATAATAACGTTCTGCACTAGGAAAACCTTTGGCTGGTAGCTAAATTAAGAGGAAATTGATGGAAAATGTCTAACTGCTCTCCTGAATATCCAATCTGATGATGATAAAGACTGCTAGTTCTTTCCTCCCTTTTAGTTTAGGCAAATGAGTGGCTGGGACCTGACCCAATTATTCTATTTCATTTCTGGAGATAACTTGGAACATGTCTGGATATGAACAGATGCTGAAACACCCTAACTGAGACATTCATTTTTAATGCTCAGATTCTTCCCTGTTGAGTAATTTGGTTTATACAATACAGAGATCAGTAATTATTAGACCTTGAGAAGCTCTCTACTTTACTTTGAAATTCCCTTTGTGCCCCTTGTTGCATTTAGGCCAGTACTGGTCTTTCTAAGCCTGAGAGCTTGGCCTTTTGGATTGTTTTGTGGAATTCATTAACACCCCCAACTGTACTGATCTTCAATTTACTGGTGTGAATAGGAGCCTTTCCACTGAGTTAAGCCCTGCAAAATGTCTCAATCTGTATTGCATCTAGCCGTCCCATACTTTCTGCACCTGTGTGATGGAGAAGCAAGACTGATAGTATCTTAATATGAAAACAGAAACTGCCTCTTTATAGTACTCCATTTTCCTTTGCATTGCTTCAGATTGCCTCAAAGACCATTCACAGTCCAAGCATTTCCAAAATACACAAGGAACTAACTATCTTCCTTACTGATATGTTCCCCCAAATTTGCATTACTACAAAATGATCCAAATAAATGCATGTTTATTAATTATAATTGTATTGTGAAAAGCTTCAAGTACATTGGGGACAGGGGGGGGTTAAAAGATATGTAATCTCAAAGTTCCTTTAAGAAAACCTACTGGCTCCATATTCTTGCCTCTAGCTGTCATTAGATTTACTCCACCATTTTAATTTGTAGGGGCTACATATATACTTGAAGCTTCAGGAATTTACAAGTGACCTCTCGTGTGACGTATATTTACCATTTTACATGCTAACCTTTAATATACAGAACGCACATTGATCTGACTGCAAGATATGATTTTTAGCACAACAAATGCACTTTAGGAAAACAGCAAAATAGGCAAACAACCACACATGAAGAATATGAGAATCCTGGTGATTGATTCCACCTTCCTGAACAGTGTAGCATGACTAAACACTGGATGACTCTATGTCCTTTAGAGACCTTTGTTCACATTTCTAGACTGTAGAGATGCTTAGCTGGGGTTCTCCTGGCTGGTGTTTGGGGCCAGCCCAGCTATCCCAGGAGAGCTGTGGACATGAGAGCACAAATCACCTAGGGACTTTAGGGATTTTCCAAGTGGACTGCAGACTTTATTAGCTTTTAATTTCACATTGGTCCCATAAATGTCCTTTCAAAAGGAAATCAGCAGTCTGTGGAGGTAAAATGTTTTTTACAAATATATAGGCAGGGTTACAGTTATGTAGCAAAACTGATTAGATGGGCGCAGTTACCGTGCAATGAAACATTGGTGTGAAATTATAACTTTTATTCTATATTTTGTGCTGTGACTTGTTCTGGTTTTTCTTTTTCACAGAATCTTATAGATGTCTTTTTTGAATATCTAGTACATAGCATCTTGGTCTACTAACAAAACAATCATCTTGCTATTCCAGGCATTATTTTCTTTTTCTCTGTGTCCGTGACTTTATGGCTTTTGACTATGACAAAAAAATCATGATGAGCCTTTTTTATTATTTTTTTATATCTGTTTAATAAGTGCATTGGCCTTCAATTATCACCCACAGAACTAAGCGGGGAGTTGCAAAAGTCTCTCAAAGAAATAGCGGAATCCCACAGTGAATCAGCCTCTGTGTTACAGAATGAGGCTCATGTATATACTTTAGCGAAGAATTTGTGGAAGCAGAAAACTCCCTGTTCTCCCCTCAGGGCAGTGGGGCTGTGGTACTTCATTCAGTATCGCTTATCACTCAAGGCACAAATGAGGAAACAGTAAACAACATTGAATAGGCTGCAGAAGGAATAAGCACATCAGAAACTATTTCATCTGCACTGTATTGAGGTGCTCAGCAGAGCTCTTACTCAGTCTTTCTACTCAGAAAAGAAACCACTGCACAAAAAAATAACACTGGAGGCCCGAACTATTGTTTTTTTTCTGTTAGCAAGTTAAAATGAAGCAAGCAGGCCAAAACAAGCTGGTGGACAGTGGAAAAGAAAAGCACTAATGAATATCAAAGTTTTATTGATATATGTATATTTATGCATGTTTATTTATTCCAAATTTATTCCATACATGTGTATACATATGCAAATATATATATACTTGTAATTAGGAGGGGAACTGCTCCACCTCTGATAAATCTCATGTTCCTGGGGGAACATGCATTTTTGAACTGTGTTCAGCAGACTCAGAGGAGTATGGGCTGACTCCTGCTGGAATGGATATGTGGATTCTCAGAAGGCACACAGAGATAAGCGCAGAACACTTCCTAAAGACAAGCAGATCTACCCAAGTGCTGCTTTTGACTCAACTGATGTCATTATAGCTGACTGTGATAATAATGACTAAAACAGAGAGCTGTGAACCAAAGGCAATGAATGCCCTTTAAGATGACCCTAGAGTGTTCATCCCCAGCATGGGACAATAAGGAACATTGCAGATGAGGATTTCACAATACTAGTTACAAATGGATCGCTATCTTGGTGACATTCAACATCTTCCCTCAGGACTGCTTACGTTTTTCCCTAATTTGAGCTTCAGAGAGAAAGTAGAAGCAAGCCAATATTAACTATACCAGAAAAATAAGGGTATGTAAGGGGAAAGAGACATCTGTCACCCATGTATTTTCAAAATACCTTCTTCTGTACAGATAGGGGTAAGCAAGTTTTATGTGGCAGTTTGCAAGGACATGTTGACACAGACTGTGGTGCAAAGCGGGATTTTTCCCAGCCATCAGAGCACTCCAGAAATCCTAATAGAGAGCTCAAGGCAATAACAACCAGGCATTGCTATCTTAGAGTTTTTATTCTTTCATAGTGGCGCTTCTCTTATTTCTGATGTGATTTTATTGACTATGTTTAGGTCTGTGTCTAAAGTCTGTCAATGGCTCATTCTCATTAGAGTTTCTTATGTTAGTCCACTGTAATGTCATGTGCGATGGCAATGTTGTTTAATAAGCCTCACAGTGTGAATATCTTACCTTGCCTACTGTGCAAGGATGGTAAACAATGTTGCATCAAATTTATCTAGCTATGTAAAGCTCAGGCAGTAAGCTATCTGGTGTCTTTTTATAGGGCACTATCATCTTCTTTTTTGTAGTTTTGGAAAAAGAAGCAGTGCTGATATATAAACAGATGGAACAGAATATCAGAAATAAATAAGCAAAATCAAAAGCCAGTGAGAAAACTTAAAAAGAAGAAAACTAATTTATCCAACAGCAAAAACCCTACAATCTTTCAATACTTTATATAGATTCCTTATTTTTAACCTATGGAGAGCAGATGGAACAACAAAAAAAGGGTATCTATGACTAATCAAGCCTACGAAAATGACCAAGGCAACTAGAAATGGAAAAAATATGGGGTTTTCTAGTGTATAGCTCTGCTGTTTATGCCTGTTTCTGTACAGTACATTTTCTCATGACTTTTTAAAAAATTCTATTTGGGTGTAAATAGATTTTAAAATCCACCTTGGGAACCAGTGCAGCAGCCACTTAGAATCATCAGACAAATGCATTATATTTGATAGCCTGTAAATCTGTAATACATTTATATATACATACTTTATATACAATATGTACCATGCATATACACATACTTTAAATCTCCTGTCAGAAGAATATGAAACAAAACCACAGGAAGAGTTGTGTAAATGTTTGTTTCCTGTTTGTGCAAATGCAATAATTTTACATTTGAATTCTCAGAAGAATGAGAATTTCTGTGAACAGTGTAGAAATGGTGAAATATGGCCCTCAAAGTAACCATTAATGTTTTATCCTTAATAGTTAAGTCAATTTATAGTTATGGTAGGCAGTCACATAAACTACAAAGTATGTAAAAGCTGTCTCTAATTATACAATGATGCTATTTCAGTACCAAAATTGTGTACATTTGTAAAGACTTCTTTTTATGCTAGCAATATTATGGAAGAAAAAAAATGAATATTTAATAAGAGTTTGGTTTGGCCATATGTATTAGAAAATAAATGCACTTCCATCTTATACATCTTTTTGGATATTTGTTGCAATGCTGCATATGATTTTATTAACAGTGCTATAACACTGGTAAATCTACCTGGGTTTGTTGAAATCTTTAACTGAAAGGATAACATTGATTTTCTGTTGCCTTGCAGTAGGGAATACAGGTGTCTTACTTCATTCTTTTGGCGGATCTGCCCTATTATATCCTTACAGAAGGGTGCTGCTGTTAATGTTTAACCCAAGGGCTGATGAAGCTCAAGATCACTCACTCAGGTGTGATGTTGGCTGTGGTCATTTGATAGTCCGATGGTTTCACAGAAGCCCATGAAGGAACACTGGATGCATTGATTATAGGACCCAGTACTTTAATGCCAGATCCAACCACTGTCATAACAAATTAGCCTACATTTTAAAGTAGGAAGTTTGGACTTAGGGTTTGTTTCATATTTTTCTGATTATTCATTCTGATTATTTAGATGGTTAGAAACATAAGTTTCAGACTAGATTTACTCATAGACAGTTTATATTCACTTGTTCTTTTGCCTATATTATCCTTTTGTTTAAATAATTATTTACCCTTTCCAGTGTTTACCCTATTATATGTTTTTAGCAGCATTATATTCCCCCTCAGCTGCTTTTCCCTGCAGTAAACTGGAAGGTACTGTCTCCTGATCTGTCAGAGGCTCAGCTGACCACCCCAATAAGCCAGCTCTGGTTTTGTCTCTGAATTCATCTTTTTTAACACAGGTGACCGGAACTGCATACACGGCTGTGCCAAAATTGCTTATAACAGTGGCACATCCCACATTCTTCTGTTTTTATTTAAGCCAGGTATTGACTATACTTAACACACATACACACACATGTCAGCAATAGACAAATAGCTCTTGATAACAGTATATCTACTAGATCTTTTTTTCTCTTTAGTCCAGCTGGGCTGGTAGAGTGCTAGATCTTGGCAGAGATTTCTAGGTCTTGTCCTTAAGTGTATGTCTTTGCATGTCACATTAATGATTTTGTTCTGCCACAATATAGTCTAGACATAGTATCCCTATGATATACTAGTTCTTCCCTTGACAGTACTTCTCAACTTTCCATATTTCTCAACTTTCTATCACAATCAGCTACAGCACAGAAGCAATGTAGCCTGTTAAAAAAAAAAAAAAAAAAAAAACCAAGAAAACCCCACAATCAGGAATTTGGCACATAAATCTTTCTTTTGAAAATTACTTAGTTCACTTCTGTAAAGGTACCAAAGTTACCCAAAGAGAAGTGAGTAATGGGGTTTTTGAAAGTGCTGTGGCACTCTGCCCATCATTTTAAGACATATAAGGGCTTTCTTGCAAACAGTACAAATATCTTGCAATGCATTAGATATGTTTTTCCAAATGCTAGAAGCCCTCAGCAGGAACCTTTGTTCAATGCTGCCTACATTTCTGACAGGACAGAAACACAAACTTCCATCCTGCCAAGCAGTTCTGCATCACGCCCGCACTTTTCGGCTCACATTGCCGTCTCCTGTGCATCCTATTCTGAGAAGCCCTGTGGAAAGCTTGCCTGGGACAGAGGTTTCCACTATGTGTGAAGGCATTTAAATCGTTAGACACTGCAGTTCTGATCACTGAAACACAGAAGTCCATCTGTTCATTTAGCCCCTGATTTAGTGCCTCGAAGATGCTTCTTGCTCTTTTGAGGTGCCTAAATACATTGAATATGCGGACCTTTATTTTAAAAAGTGAAAATATCTGTGCACACTTCTCAGCATATTCATTTATCATACTTGGTACAGGTCCGTTTCTATGGGTCTGTCCTGGGAAGTCTCCTGACCCAGCATTGCTCTTTCCAGACTAAGACATGGTCAAGTAGCACCTAACAGATGCCTGCTAGATGAAGCCAGTAAGAAGCAGCTTAAATGATGATTGAAGCTAACAGGTTTGACTGAGCTTTTCCCAGGAAGTGTAAAAACCTGTTCTATTCTGTCTACCAGTTGTTAGATATCAATGTTTTCCATGTGGCCCATTGTCAGGGCTGCTAACAGGGAGAAGTCCATGCTCAGCTTTGGAAAGCTGAGTCCCTTCCAGCATTTTGCTACAGGGTGTCAAACTGCAGACTAGAAGAGTTTAAGATTCAATTTTTAAATCACACTCAAGTTCAGAAACAAGTGTAGGCCTAACTTACAAGGTCAACATACCTGCACAATGCAGGAGACCCATGATGACAGCCTGAAAGTTCATTGAAGCTAACAGGAGGTGCAGGGATGTCACTTTGTCATGCTCATCAGTGTTTCTCTCCATTGTGTTTAAGTTGTACAGCTAGCTGTGATTAAACTATTACAGTTACATTATTAAACATGTATGTGATTCAGAAGTGTTATGAGATTTGGACATCACAGTGTCTGTAAGAGGAAAAAGCAACTTAAAGATGAAATATTAAAGCTTCAAATATACAAGGGTGTTAATAAGAAATATCTGAGAGAATGGGATTACTTAATGTTTTATCATACAACATCACAGTATCAAATCACAGGCAATGAGGGACAGATAAACAAGAAGAGAGCATTTCAATTTAGACAAGTGGACATGAGGAAAGGTGATGTAAAAACGTATCCTGGCCCAGGATAACCTGCTCATTATCCAGCCCCTTAAACTGAGCAGGGAGAAAGATCCTTATTGTAGAACATGATCTTAATATCTGTAGGGTTTTTCAGTGATTTTGTTCTTTTGTTACAAATCTGTGTTTGCAAAGAATACATATGACTTCATTCTTATATAGCCATACAGTTAAGTTTCTCATTTCCTGGTATACAGCAATCATTAGGACAACATTACTGGGACATTGTCAAAGTGCCCTTTGGGTGAATGGATCTCTCTAGTGTATCCCTAGGTAACAGGGTACACCTCCATTGAGCTGCACAGCGTGCACCTCAATGTATACAGGAGTTTACAAACAAAGCAGCATTATCTAGGAAATTTCATTGTCATATAGAAAGAAACAGCTGAGAAAAATGCTATCACTGCAAGTGTCCCATTGAAAGTTTGTGGAAGTTAAGCTTCTAAGTCACTTAAAGTTCAAAGAAAAAAATTCACCCTAAGACTCACCGACACTAGGACCTACGCACGTAAGTCATGTAGGCTCATTTTAAAATGTTTATCCTATATGTACATTTTAAGGAATTAATTTATGACATCTGGCAATCTAAATTTTCTGTTCCTTTCCGTAAATTTCTTATTCAGCAGGAGGGCTCTAACTGAATCATAACTGAAGCATGCAGTAATTAACATTTCTTCAGTCATTTCTTTAAAGTGGTCATTATGGTCAGAAACTTGCTTATGCAAAATCTTATTCATCAGATGCACTGTTTCTATGCATTTAGTCATACGAGTTCATTCACATTTGCTTCTTTGAGTGGCAAAAATCATTGCCAGTGCAAAGTCAATACAACGAGACGATGATCTGCTTCTATTCTGGCTTGCAAATCATTTGCAGAATCATTAACTGAATAGCAAATTCTCTATTACAGCTTATATGTCAGCCAATAAGAGAACAGCTCTGAATTTGTTTTCTGAGTTAAAAATTTTTCTTCCTCTTTGTTTACTGAGCAAGAAAGCATGTTTGCTTACAGCAAAGGGAACACAGAATTGCACAGTGCTGTGTAGAAAGGGTTGCTTTATAGAATGTAATGGTGCCTCAATACTTTTGCGTATCTGCAGACAATATCTGAAGAATTAATCATTCAGTAGTAGTGCTACTTTTTTTGAAACCATGCTTGTTGGCTAGTATGAAAATCTTATTTTAAAAGTTTTATGGTCATGATAAACATATTTTATAAGCTATTTTGCAGAACTTGTGTGTTTTATTTCATTACATTACATTAAAACAGTAAATAGCACAGATACCCTCCTCCTGTCCTGCAAATGCAAAGAAAATCTATCTGTATGTAAGGAAGCAAAATAACAGGAAATAATTTGTCATATTTTTTTCTTACATTTGAAGAAGATTTTAAGATCTTTTTTTGTATCTAACCCACATAGTTGATGTGAAGATTCATTAAGCAATATTAATTAGTTTATCAAAACTCAGAAAACATACTGGACTCTAGTTTATTTGTAAAATCAGTACAGATTGTTCTGATTTACCAGACTGCCTCAACACCTTGTGGTAGACACAAGATTGAATTCTCCATGCCACTGCAATCCTTGTGAGATGGGTATACATAACTCTTACACTACAGAAATAACTGCACCTTTCCTCACCTCTTCTCTGCTTGCAATACGCAGTGCCAGGAGAAAATGTTAATCTAATGAAAGCTTTGAAGGGAAGATTAAGAAAATGGAGATACCCTGCACCGCCATTGCTTCTGTCCATAAACATAATAGATGATCCTTTCTCTCTCCCCTGTGTCAGAATTGCTGCAAGTTAATAAATTTTACTTTGGCAAGGAATGGAAAGCTCCATAATCTGTTACCAGTCTCCTCAGCCAGTTCCTTCATCCCACAAATCTGCCTTTTGGGCAGGGTGCAGCTCTGTGGCACTTGAGTTTAGCATGCACTTCATCATATGTTCATACCCTTTATGCAAAAATGATTCTGCATTTTGTAAAGCTCCCTCAGCAGTTGGGGGTTGCATAGCACACAAGGAAGGTGGTAAGCCAGTTCTGAGGTGAGTGATATTTCCTGACAGGGAGATAGTACATTCATAATAGGATTCAATTTTAAGTGTTCACTTGGCTCAGGACCACAAGTCATGGAATACTATTGCGGTGTACTTCTTAAAATAATCATGCACATCCTAGTTGCTTACAGATGCATGCACTTTAGTTTAACTGAAACATACAGTCGTGAGTAAACTGTGTTATGTATCTGAAAGCTGATTTCTTAAAGAGCTGAGACTGTTATTTTTAACCACTAATTGATGTTTTCCTCATTTGATAGATTTTAATGTAGTAAGAAGACTCCTCTCCTGCCAATCTGATTTCAACTGAATCCATCAAGTAGTGTTCTGTTTTTATCAGGTTTACACATGGCTCATTTGAACATATTTTTCAAATATTACATTGAGATGTTAATATGTGAATAACTTGAAAACCTGTCTCCCCTTAAAAAATAGCTGCCAAAAGTAAATCTCTCCAGTTTCATAAAACTTATAATAAATCAAAAATCACTGGAAGTCACATTTACAGGTGTGTGCATTATTACTGCATTTACATGCATTGTACAGAAAAATACATTAGAACTATGAAGAATGGTAATGACAATAAGAGTATTGTCAAATACTGGGAACTGTATGCTCAGAACACCTTTTAAATTGTGGAAGAGAGATTTCCCTTGCAAGCAAAGTGATGCCCACCCTTTAAAGACTCACAGTCTATACCAGGGATAAAGTATTTAAGAGTAAGGGCTACAATGTGTTTCATCTTTGCAGAAGATGAATACAAGGACAGGAGTGTGGTAATTTCACCTTTTCTCCTTGTAGCTCTGTGTTAACTACCACATGGTTTGCAAACAAGTGAAGAGCAAAGGAATGGGGCGAGAACAGAGAAAATAAAGGCTCTAGTGGAGATGGAGGCCTGGGCTCATCCTGTTTGACTTGACTGAGCCTCCTAAATTAGGAGGCTAGTAGCAGGCAGTAGGTTGCCTTTACAATCAATGGATGGAAGCAGACACCTCTAGAAGGCAATTCAACCCACTTCAGTAAGTGATGCAGGACTTGCTCTCTCTCTCCAGGTTGATCCTGGACTTAAATGCCATGAATCCAGGCCAGAATTCAAACTTTACCTAATACGCTTCTATAGTCATGGCATTGAAAGCACATTGCGTGCCTGCTTAGAAATGAGTTGCAGCTGGCTTGCAGAAGTGATCCAGTGAGTATTAACAGAAAGTAGATGTCATATGACATGTTGCAACTGTAGTAATATGCAGTAGCCTTCAACACAGATACAGGCAGCACCTGAAGAAGATCATTTTATTAAAAATTGAAGGTAAAAAGGAAAATATAAAGTTTCTTATAACTTGCAAATTTCTTAGTGAGTTACTTCTCTGCATGGTCTTCTTAAAGAAATGCTTTCATGAACAGCAATCATGCTGTTGACAGAAATAATCTTTTTTTTATTCTTTTTGGCAGCAATTTATTGATTAAGTTCAGTATCTATGTCCTCAGTCCAGAAATGAGATGAAGGAGCCTTACTTTTTTTTTAAAAATGTAGTAAACTTCAAATGTATATATGTACCACAGGCCATCTATGCATGATGAGGAAAAGTCTGTACCACTTCTATGTGCATGTGTATAGGTGTATCTAAATACAGGGTTTCTTCTATTTATTGGTGTATCTGTATATAAATTTACTTTTACAGTTTCTCAGGTAACTTTCTGGAATATGGAACTTTCCTAATTTCTGTGTACTAGAAGCTAATGTACATTACAACCATTAATCAAATTAACATCATAGTGATTACTTCCCGGACTTGCACACTTTTGCTTAAGGCAGGGAAAAGAAAGATAGTAATCGTTAACAATCCAAAAAATGGATATGGAAAAAGCACCTCTGAAATAAAAAGAATGTGTTTTGTGAGAGTCTAAAAGTATCCTTTATTTCTCCTCACCGATGACCCTATCAAAGATCTCAGCTTGAGCCATCCTACCTACTTGCTGATAACATTGAACCCAGTTGTCTGTGTAGCTCACTTCATTTATTTGGTATTAGCATATTTTTATAGTGGCAGTTGCAGGAAGCTCTGTTTAGGCCCGAAGGCCAATGCTCCCACTGTAGGGAATTGTGCAACCGATTCATACTTGATTGGATTGCTGGGTCACGGGAAACGGATTACTGATAAAAGAAGAAACCAGACCCATGTCAAATATATTTAAATGGAAAGAACATTTATTTTGTAATATCATTGTTGCTTTGGGTCCAATTTGAGAAAGTAAATCTCTAAGAGTACTGTTAAGGCCTTAGAGGCACTGGAAAATCACTTTTCTGTGTGCTTCAAAAGAATCCTCAGAAGAATTTAAGAAATTAATCCCAGCTACCCTGAAATCATCTACAGAAAGTTGTCATTAGGATAACTTATGATTTGTTGAAATCCACCAATATCTGCCAAGCCAATATGAAAGTCTCTGAGGGAAAACATTAAGGGATGCTGCTTGTGGCAAAATATTAAACTCTTGGCACAAAGGAAAGCAGAAGATACTCATTTGTCAAGCTTCAGCTTCGCTCTGCACTGGATGTAACAAAGCATGCAACCTGCAGGAACAAGCTTAGAGATTGTGCTACAGACCTTTGAAGCTGTCCTCTCCATTTCCCAAGCTGACCTTCCATACACAAGCTTCCATTACTACCCAGCTGATGGTCCCTGTGATTTCTATGGACCACTACTCCAAAATTTTTAATGCCTCACAGAACATAAAGCTGGAACAGATCTCAGATCACCCAATCTATCTGCCTGTGCCGTAAAAGCAAAATGAAGATTAACTACATTCAAATTACTTCTTGAAGGTTTTGCCTAGCTTGTTCTTTTATTGTCCACACATTTCCTCCTCTGTGATATCTTGCTGAAAGCAAGATTCATTTTTTTAATTCAGATTTCCTTTAATGTTAGACCTTGCTCACAAAATGGCTTGAAATTCAAGTACAATATTAGCAGTGGGACAGACTTGGATATGCTGTATATATTTAAGAAGTACAATTATATAGCCTAAGAGTGAAAGGTTCCTCTGAACAATAAAGGTGAAGTTGCTCTGTAGGTATACTGCTTTGCAGATTGACAGGTTGGAAAACTTCCTTACAAGTAAATTAGGCCCAAATTTCTTGGTCTGACTAAACTATCCGGCCTGAACTAAAAAAGAGAGAAAATGCAAGATGACTTTACATCGTACTCATACTGCACAGATCTTGAGGCCAGATGAAGACTAGGCAGTATCTAATGTAATAGGTACAATAATGTACAACCATAAGAATGGTTATTATATCTGGCAGCTTTCAATGCCAATTCATCTAATTCCTTGAGACACCAAGCAATAGATTCCCTTTCCTCAGATCTTATCTGTTGTGCTATGAATGGAAACATATAAAGGCATAATAGAGCACATCTGTGCCCTGAAATCATACCCATGTGCAAGGTAAAATCTGATGAGACGAAGCCACTGTCTTCAGTGAATCACCAGAGCAGGAAAAGTGGGAAAGGACTTCAGCAACCCTGCAGAATCTGGCACGTTTCTTCCTACTTAGCTAAAAACACTGGGTGCAGAGGAGAAAAGAAGTGTGGCTGCAGAGTACTGCCTGTGAAATGATTGTTATCTATGACTATTCCTGTCTGAATAACATGTTTCCCCTGAGTAAAGTTTGGCCAAAAAGTTTATGGCATGCAAAGGAATACTGCATCTTTCCCAGCTCCCACTGGGAGTTTCCAACCAGTAAGATTGGCCATTGGCGAGGCGTTTTCCTCCTCTTTCCACTTTTCCTCCTTTTTTTTTTTTTTTTTTTTTTTTTTGTTTTACAAACATGTTTTACATGTTTTATCCTGTTTTCTTCATTTCACACCTACAGAAGTCCTGTTCCCATTATATATCAAAATATGGATCTGCCCTCAGTGATTCCATTTTTCTGGCCTTATATTTTTTTGTATAAGCCTGAGAATGTGTCCTCATCTGCCTGGTCTATAAATCAGTGGTGAGTGGTAAGGAGGGGCTGAATCTACTCACCTTGAGGCCCCAGGGGCTTTCCCCTTCCCCGTTCACCAGGGCAACTATGGGTCCATAATATTGCCATGGCACCACAAACTGGGACACAGGAAAGGGGACACATGCATGTGCCAACACACACACACATACACGCACACACACACATGTACAGAGGATGCTTTTTTTTTTTTTTGATCCTGCCTCACATCTACACACTCATTTATGCATGCATTTGCCCTTTGCATCTTGTCTTCTGCTTTCAGCAGACGAGTAAGTTTTCTTCTTACAAAGGCCAGTTTGGGGTTGACTACAGGAAGAGTATGTTGACAGTGGAGCAGACAGAAAAATAAGTTGTGCATGCATGTGTGAGTGTGTGCACATCCCAGAGGAAAGTAAGGCAAATACTATTAATATATTTTTAATTTAGACAAACATTCTGCAGGAATATGTAGTAAAATTGGCAGATCTGATGACAGCAGTCCTCTAGTGGAATGATTTGAGTGGGATGATCTGAGGTAATGAATGGGAAATGAGTGTTTAATGTCTCCAGCTGGAGAGGCCTGCACATTCGAAAGGCAGGTAATAGTGTCATCTACATCATCTTGTACTTTAAATCCCTAAAAACTTCCTCATAACTAACACTAAAATGAACCTGTTAATTCATGACAAATGGAGAGTATTGAATAGGGCATTCTTAAAACTTGCCTTGGTGAGTTATACGTCTTAAAAATATTAATCATACTCTCCTTTGAGTGGAAATATACTTTTGAGAAGTGCTCTGAAGTATTAATTCCTGGAATGTATGTACAGGTGCATTTTATTTCAGGTTGGTAACTGCTATCAGCTCCCACCCTTCAAATGCATCTAGATAACCATATTTTAAAGAGAAACTTATTGCACATGAATACATACCTGAGCTTGGATCTGTTTCTAAGTCTTCTTGCACAATACCTGATTTCCTTGGCATATATTTTCAATATATCTACTCACTGAATACTAGTTTAAAGATATTTTGTACTTTTACACAATACACTCAAGAGAAATAATGGATAGAACAGCTGGTGATGATTAATTTTTTATGCAGGAAAGTGGCATTGAGAATATATTAAGCTGAGAAAGTAATAGAAATGTTTGGCAAGGGGGCATATACCTAAGTTATTTTAGATGGAAACAAAGAAAAAAAATCAATGTTTTGGGGTTGATGAAGCTATGCTATCTCCTTCAGTTATAAATTATAGAATGAAAACAGATGGAAGTTGGTTCTCTTTCTTTTATATCTTCTTTATCTGCAGTTAATACAATGATCTTGTTAGCTCTCAAGAAAACATGGCATATTCCTCCACTGTGCATTGCCTTCCTTTGAGTTCATTTAGCCCACCAACAGGATACCTTGCAAGATTCGGGCACTCCTGCATGGAGTCTACAGCTTAAGAAATACAAAAAGCTTGAACATCTATCTTATTATATTCAATAGCACTCCTTAAAATAGTTGTGTTAAAGGTACTTCCTTTTTAAGACTGTTATGGAAGAAATCTTGTGGGAGTTGTTTATTTTACCAGCCAGCAGAATTCCTGAGTTACCAGTATTAATGTCCAGCAGCTGGGAAAGAACACCTGTGTGAGGTTCAGGCTAGGGACTGCCTGGCTGGGGAGCAGCTCTGCAGAAAAGGCTGTGGGGGTCCTGGCAGAGCACAAGCTGAACATGAGCCAGCAGGGTGCCCTGGCAGCTAAGAAAGCCAGCATCATCCTAGACTGTATTACAAGCAACATAGCCATGAGACTGAAGGAAGTGACTTTCCCCCTGTACTCAGCAGTTCTTAGACTACATCTAGAGTGTTGCATCCAGTTTTGGGAAAGACACTGGTAAACTGGTGCAAGTTCAGCAGAGGGCTACCAAGCTGGTCAGAGGACAGGAGCACTTGCCTTGTGAGGAGAAGCTTCTGATAGAAAAGAATTTCTTCAGCCTGCTGAAAAGAAGGCTTAATAGCAAATTTGCCAATAAGTGCAGGGAGGTTAGCAAAACAGACAGAACAAAACTCTTCCCAGTGGTGCATGGTGGGAGGACGAGAGACAACAAGAAGAAGTGGGATCAAGAGAGGCTTGGGCTGGACTTTAATGAGGACAGTCAAGCAGTGGAACGGGTTGCCCAGGGAGGTACTTCAGCCGCCATGTTTGGAAGTTTTTGAGGTCGGACTGGATAAATCCCTGAGCAACCTGGTCTCACCTTGCAGCTGAGTCTCTTGTGAGGAAGCAGTTGGCCTAGAGAGCTGCTGAGGTCCCTTCCAAGGCGGGTGACCCTGGGCCTGGCGGCACGTGCAGTGGGGTCAGCGCTGTCCGTGGTGCTAATTTTGCCTGACACCGTTCTAGGTACGATTTTTGGCACTAAACAAAAGTTGCTAAGCACACATTTATGGTATTTCATAGCAACAAAAGTTGTAAGATCCTAAATGGAACACGACTTGTAATTACATTATATGAAGCATTTAACTCTGCTGAGAGATGAAGCTGTTCTAGGAAACGTGGCAGCAAAACTCTAACAGTACATAAGGAAATTAATTCAGTAATAGGGACTCTTCAGGTTCCATTTCAGTGGGAGAGCAGTGCTCAGCACCATTCACTACTAGATTCCAGTGCACTGAACCAAAGGACTAGAAATGAAACAAAATTTACTGGGTCAATTTGTTAAACTCAATCTGATGGGCTGTTTCCTATTTACATTTTCAAACAACAAAAAAGAGAAATTTGAAAAGTGCATCTAAGAACTCAGTGCAGCCTTACATCTTTTAAACCAAACATAATGACTTTGAACTATCAAAACTTATGCTGACTGTACTAAAAAGATTGATTTTTCTTTTTGAATAGATGCTCTTCTGACTTCACATAAAATGATACTATTTACATCTTTTAAAATATTCATTTGGCACCCATTGCTGAAACTCCTGAATGTTAATTAAGATGCTGAATATATGTTAGAAATATTTGCATCACCTTTGTCTTCTATTGATTTCAAAGAGAGAAGAATGGAAACTAAGCAAATGTTGCAAGCTAAAATAGTGAGCACTGATCTGAAACCAATGAAAGCACAATTCATACCTCAGTCATTTTCAGCCTTTGCTGCCCTCATGCAAGAAACAGAAAAAGAAAAATTCTGTACTGATGGAAGATGATGAAGAGGTGCATTTGTATATGTGAGCAATTTAAAGACATAATTAGCAATACCCTAAATTCTCAGAATAAAAAGATGTATTTGTTAATGAAATGAACACAGAAAGAATTCTCAGGTGTCTTCTTATATTACCCTTATGACTTTTGAAAGTGTAGATTCTTATTAATTTTTATCACAAATGGTGTTATTCACACATCTACTCTCTGGTGCTGAAAAGTTAATTAGTATTTTCAAAGTGAATTGAAGATGTAAATACCAATAATAGTAACATTTTCTGCTTTTGTCTTTCAAAATTTGGTATCCATCTGACAAAGCTTTTTCATATGAATTTCTCAACATCTCTGGCTCTGTAGTAGGACTTCTAACTCTTGGTAAAGAATTATTAATGTATTTCTTTTTCATTTAGTTATAGCAATAAAACAAAACAAAACAAAACCCCACCAACCTTCATTTCTAACTGTTCTCCAATCAAAAAGATATTTTTATTATGATATCAGTCCTTTTTAGTACTGATTATTGTGTTATCTCTTACATAGATCAACAGAAATGTGAGTCCTGAATTATTCCAAATTTTGAGGGGTTCTTTCTGTGGGCACAGAAACATAAAGATAAGACTATACAATAAAATACCATTCAGAAAAATAATTAGTATGTTAGGTATGGTGTGTGAAAACTCCCATTAGGAGCTTTGTAAATTGATTCTTCAAAATCAGCCCAGTGGGCAGATCTTGGGCCTTTTTTGATAGAAAATATTAATGCCTTCTTTTAAAAAAAGCCAAGTAACATCATCACTTAAGAATGTAATTCTTAGAGACATAGTTATCTGTTTTCCTTCTGTTTTTTCAGATCTTCACTGAGGCAGCACTGAAGCATCATATGCTGGCCTTAAGTAGGGGGGAGAAAGAGGCAAGCTGAGATTTACATTTAAGTTCCATTTGCACACTTGCTTATTGTTAAAATAAGTTCAGTCAGTAGTGACAGCGATCAGTTACAAATAGAGCATTTAAATATCTCATTCACAAAGGAAAGTAATTACTCAGGATGCTTAAGAACCACAGCATCTCTCCTAGCTCTTATTACTTGAAAAAGGTAAAGTATTTAGACCATTCCTCATGATATTATATAGCAATAACACGTAACTCTGTATGTGATAAATACCTTATCATAGTGCACAGTGTCGAATGATTTAACACATCTTATCACTTGGAACTGATGAAGCAAATTAAGCAACTGAAGAAACACAAGAAAAAGAGCAAAGCAAAGCAGTAGATATTAATAGCAGAATTTAATTATCTTTTTAAATGTTCCAGGCAAAAATTACTCAATCTGACACTCAGTTCCTATGTAGAACTTCTGACTTCATCCACATTCTCTTTTCATCTTAGTAGAAGCTGTACAACATACGTATTTATCCCAAAATAAAAACAGTCATAGGAATCACAATCATAAAACTGAGCTGGCCCTTCATCCTTGGTAAAGGCATGGTAAAACGGTTGGTCCTAGGCGCTCTAAAAGACACAGAATTACAACTCTTGCTGTTGTATCTTGACTTTCTTTCCTTTTGCTGTTTCTCTTAATTCTTAGTTTTCTGCAGGCTAGTGTCTGCCTTCCAATCTAGTTTTCATCTACCTAAACTAGTAGAAGCATGATGAAGGCTGTAGTCTTTTGATCTACCTACTCATTGGCATATTTAGGCCAAAGTATCAAAAAAAGTCCATTAATTTTACATGCCTCTACTATTTCTTTTAAGAAACTGGGTCTTGCATTTTGATAAACTCCATCATATCTATAATCAAAGCTATAAAGTTTCAAGAACTAAGAAAATTAAGCTTCCCATGATTCAGGCTGAGTCTAAGGAAATGACCTCCATACTGAAAGAAGACTGCCACATGACTCAGTCAAACTCTTATATTTGCCTATAAAAAGTTTTTCACAGCCCTAGCATTCTCCTTTTGAAGAATAGGAAATGTCCTCGGAGCTCTAATAGCAGTACTCCTCTCAATCTAGACTTAAGACTTTTAAGTGTGCACTTAGACAAATTATTGTAAGGAATGCTGTGGTGTTAAGAACACAGAGGAGAATGCTTAATTAGTCTGCAGTGGCTACCTACCTACATGCTGATACTGACATTCATTTTATCACTTCTGAGGTTATCCATCATCATTTCAGTGGGCTTCCAAACATCTTCTAATTTAGCAAAACCACAAAATGTAGCAAAAAAAAAGAATAATTTTTAAATTATTTTCAGACTCTACAGTGACGAAAACCTCTGGCAGGCTCTCTGATTGGAAGCTGAATACATCTTCTGCAGCTTTTAAGAAAAAAAAAACCACTGCTGGAACATTCTGTTCCACAGAACACTCCCACTATTTGCATGTGCTTATCAATAGTATCATCTTCATAGTGATATTTTCTGTGGAAGAAACTAGAAAGCTACCAGCTGTTTGCTCCCTTTTCACAATGTAAGGGTAATTTCATAACAATAAATCTATCACTGACTGGCAGAAAGCAAATTAACTTGGCAGGTCTGGACCTAATATTTGGAATGAAAGAGCAAAAAGTCTCCATATGTTTCAAGAAATTTCTAACATTTTCTTTGGAAAGAGTTTCCTCTCTTTCAAAAATGTTCTTTGTTCTTTTCAATTTTCTACAAAGATGGGGCGGGGGGTAGTTTGTTTGTTTGGGTTTATTTGGTTTGTGTTAAATCTGACTCCATAGCTTTAATTGGCAAAGATGATTTTTACACTAAGCCAGCATCTGAGGGCAATGGTTATCAACTGACTTTCATTACTGGAATTCACTCCAGTATGTGTTTAGCTACATATTATGTCTTCCACAGAAAGCTTTCTGATAGGATCATGCCTCTGTCCACTTGCCCTTTGTTTTTATAACAAGTAGATTTGATATTTGAACAGTATGACTTCAGTAAAAGAGTTGTTTAGGATGCAGGGCAGGGGCAGTGGATTGCTCACTCCATCAAACTATTTCTTTAAATCTCTGAAGTCTTCAGTTTATTGCAAGTTATTAGAATAGTTCCTCTGTTTTGTTCTTTGCTTTGTTTAGTTTGCTGACTTCTCTGGAAATATGTTATGATTATTCAACCTGGAGGTTCTCAATTAACTATCTCCTTTCCTGCATAATCAGAAATAGCTCATACATTGTATTTGCTACATTGGAAAGAAAAATCTGAAAACTTCACAGAGTCATAGAATAGTTGAGTTTGGAAGGGTCTTCTTGACATTATCTAGTTCAACCCTCCCCCCTTGTTCAAAGCAGGGCCAACCAGCTAGAGCAGGTTGCTCAGGATATTGTCCAATCTGGTTTTTAATTTTCACAAAGGTGGAGACTCCGCAACGCTTTCAACTATCAAGAGGTTGAATTATGTTTGCTTCAGGCTTTGCCTCCTTTTGGCTGGCAAAAAATGAACAAAACATTAATTCATGAAACTGATAGAAAAATCTGGAGAACACACACAAAGGATTATGGGGGAATAAATCTCACTGTCCGTATCCTCATAGTAAGTAATTACTTATTCAGTTGCAAAGCAACTAAAAGACAGCACTAATTCTGCCTCATGCCCATGTGTGTGCATGCGTGCGTGTGTGTATGCACACATATGCACATGAACATACATGCTTGTTGATTTACCTTCCAAATTTATGCATTTAGATATGTATGGTTCATTTATAAAAGTTTTCTAAGAACAAACACACTTTAATTATATGAAAAATAAAGTTTTAGACCTGCAGAAGACCATGTGTGAGAGAATTTATGTCCATAGGAAAACCTCATTGAATAAGCTTCTGTTCACAAGTTGCACATTGTGTGACTGGGAACCAATCATTAATATTGTTGTTAATACACTTCCCAATGAAAATGACGCAATAATAAATCCAGCCAAGTATTCATCCTCTAAAGATCTCTGTCATTTCCTCCTCAAAAGTTTGAGTCACTGATTTTGATCCGTTGCATCAACAGGGAATGCCTAGATGCATTTTGCAGCAGAGGCACACTGGTCCTACCAGTCACCCCAAAACATTTTCAAGAGTGTTTCACCTTGAGTATTACATGTGTGAGACTGGGCCCTGAAGACAAAGACAGTGGGCAAAGCAGGAGAGATCCAAAGCATAGATGGATTTTGTAAGTGAACCCCCAACCATCTGAATTGTGCTAATTATGTAGGTTGTCTCTCCAAAATAAATCCAGTAACCCTGGACTATTTCAATGTAAAAATTTTATATTTCCTTTTTGTTTTTTAAAAGTATATTAATATGCAAACTATATTTGCCAGAAGCAGACTTTTAATATAATCTTGTATTGCAGAATTTGAAATTAGGTGTGTATGACTGTTCATGTTGTAAGAGTGCTGCTAAGTACATCTGGTAACTAAATCTGTAAATTGTAAAATATTTTGGCTTAGTGATCACATCAGCCTTAAGGAGCTGCCATTTAAAAGAGATTATATGTGTTGCTAACAACTGTTTCTAAAGGTGCTGACAGAAAGATAATGCATGGTCTAATATCCTAAGGTTCATCTCAAAATATTATCAAGGTAACATTTTTGATCCATTTTCACCCAGGTAGTGTTACAACAAATGTGGGTGATCATAAAATGCTGTTTATGCAGCGTAAATAATGATTTTACAAACTTTATCTTCTGAGCCATTCCCTATTTAAGGCTACTTACAGTGATCATAATACTTTCTCATCATAGGTAAGAATATTACCTTTGTTTCTACACAGCAGGGCTCATCCAGCTTTTAAATAGAAAGCAGTACAATTTGAGTAGGGAGCTCAATGACTTTTGAAACAAAATAAATTGCATGTTGTTTGATAAAATCATTATCTGGAAGGTAGGATATAAAACTGGATATAGTGTAGATGTGAACAGGGAAGATTTTAATATCTGCTCATACCCTTTAGGAATATTTATACAGAATACTAAAGAAGCACCTTAAAGTATGTTTTTCTTCCTAGATCCAAAGCAGATAAATTGCTGCCAACTAGTATTTTCCAATAGCTTGTGTTTCATAACTAGTTCTGCTCTCATAGTGATAACAAGAAATTCTCCTTGATTTAATCTCCTAGTGAGAGGTTACACATCTCCACCAAGTCAGAATTTTTCAGGTTTTAATGCTAAGAGGTACTGGACTAGAGTCTGGACCAGGCTAACAGTGCCTGACACTAGGGCATCTCCATAGACAATCTTACAAGGTATTTAAAGATTCTCCTTGTCAGAAGTCCCCCAGGAGTGCATGCCAAAAGCAGAAATGGGGAGGAGGAAGAGTCAGTGATCTAAGGCTGCTACTGCAACTCTGCCAATGCCCAGCTCAGGCATTGCACCCTGGGGGCTCTTACAACTGAGGCACTTCAGAGACCCTCTGATGTGGCTTTTTGGACCAGTTTTAAGCCCAAGTTCTTAGCTCAAGACCAAGAAAGTAGCATGAAATGAAACAAGTGTATAAAAATAAGAAAGCATTTGTTCAGATTTCATTGCAATTTTTTCTCATAGGATCTCAAGAACAAAGGTTTCCAATCGCTCCGAGGGGTGTGTGGCCCAAAACAGGAAATGTGAACCAAAGTCATACTAACGATAATTAGCTACTGAAATATGGGCAGCATGGTCTGTACCTGATAATCTAGCATTTGGGCTGAGATCTCAGCCTACCCAAGGGAATCTTTTTCAAGCACAGCAGGCTGTGCTGTTCCCTCATTGACTGACCAATATGCAATGGGGCAGATCCAGGAAAATCTGATGACCATAGAAATACGTTGGATGTCATGACTGTGCGAAAGTATTATATCTGCCTCATCCTGTATCTTGATAACTATCATCTCTGCCTCCTCTTTCTTTCCTTGTGTTCTTCTGGAGCATGTCAGACTGAGAAATTTTGACTCTTGGTGCTACAGCTGCAGTTTCTTATACCAACTGAGCAAATCTGCTGAACCTCACACATTACAACTCAGGGAATAGACTCCAAAATCCTCAAAGATTTGAGGAAGTAATACAATATAAAGTCAGAGAGCAAGTTTCTTCCTTTGCCCTTTTTTAAACTAGAGCTTACAGTTGGCTTTTTGATGTATGTATGAAGTACTGATTCAAATTGACCTGACTCTTAATTTCTTTGGTGTTATAATAGCTGTCAGTCACAGGACTGATTTATTTGCAGGTACTGAGCATCCAACACCTTCCATTAACTTTTCATCTAGGAATGTTCTGCAAGTAATAAGAAAGAGAAAAAACGTGAAGGTATTTAGGAGTCTAAATATCAACTGAAATATATCAATGAAAGTTCAAGCATCTAAACAGAAGCCTACAGAAAAAGTTTCCCAGCTAAAGTGAATAAAAAAGTTAGTTCAATCTATGAGGTTTTACAAAACTGAGAAAGAGATTCCAAAGCATGACATTTAATCCAAAGTAGGTCTGAATATTTTTTTAATATTTGGGAAACACTGACTGAATTTCTCATCTCTGCTTTCCCCTGAATTGAATGCCATCAAGAACGAATTAAACCTGAGTTCACAGTAAAGTATATGTATATATTTTGGCAATGGAATTTTGTGTTCAAGTGATAACCTCCAATTTACATAATTGGTTATTTTTAACAATAAATTGTAACTATCTGATGCCAAAAGTTGCCAAAACAATTTTATTCTTTATAAAATCTTCTGTTGCAGCTTTTCTTGAGATGGATAGCTCACTTTTCTTTTAATCTGATCCAGTTTGCTCGTACCTAACATCATTCATCCCTGCACAAACTATGAATGCAGAAATACAGCAGAGATAAATTTAATCTACCAAGTACATGTTCCTGCTTGCTCAGTTACTCATGTTCTTGCTACAAATCTATGGATGAATTTAATTTCAACTAGGTAGCAGTAGGTAGAAACCGGCAAACACTTCAGTCAAGGGAATTGTCTTTGCTTTTGTCAGCCTTTGACCATACTTTACATTACTAAATCATACTGTACTTCAGAGTAAGTACTTTGTACACAGTAGCCTTTTTTTCAATGCCTCTGAAGTAAATGATCCCCATGTAAGAAAATAGAATAAGCTAATAGAACCCATTCTTATGCCTAATCTGAAACTCTTGTGTATGTGTCATTCCACTTTTCAGAAATCAAATTTAAATTACAGATACCTTAAATGTGGTTTCCTAATAACATTCATTGCTTTTGAAGATTGATTGTTCAGCAGTATTTCTATTCTTCCCTTTTGCTACTTTCAGTCTACCCTGTGGACTTTGAAAAGTCTAGTAATATAGTGAGCTTTCAATGAAATTTATTATCCTTTTTAGGCTACATATTTATATCTTAAATAAAACTTTGGCATCAACATCAAAGCACTAAAATACATCTTCTGTTCTCTCCAGCTATCCCATATTTTATGTGTTTGATGTTAATGTGAATGTGATATTCAAACTCAATAAATGTATGGCAAAGGGAAAAGTAAACGTCAATAAGCTTCGTTGAACACTTATTAAATACTTGTGTTGTGTAAAAAGACATCTTAAAGTTAAGGGATGCTGTAAATCCTCTGTGTCACCATTATGTAGTCTTCTAAGTTACAAAAAGATTTATAATCCTCTACAGAATATGTTAAAGTAAGTTATTCCGATATATTAATAAAAATTATTAATGTATTAATATTGCCCTTATCGCTGAAGGCTCTTTCAGCTATCTGCTTCTGCCAGCCTTAAATTGTACATGCTGTGTGTGCACAATGAATAATGCTATCCCAAAAGAAAGAATGCTTTACTTTTTCTATTTTGTTATATCAAAAATTGCAATAATTAAAACATTTTCTACTTGTTTTTAATATTTTCAATTAAAGTCTAAGAGCTCTAGCAATGAAAGGACATTATTTATGTTAAAGTTCTCTGCATTACACATAAACTGTGTTTTGAGGATCTTTTTATCTACACAATCTCTATGAAGGAAAAGTAGCCTGCGTGCAATGACTCTTCCTAGGACTAGTATTCAGTTTTCCAACAGTCTCTCTTCTGAGAGAGACAGATGCAGCAGACATGGGTTATGCCATCAGCCTCTGTAAGTGAGATTGAGATCACCAGGAAAATGATTTCTGGGGCTGTAATCTCCATCCTTACGGATCCTTCCCTGCATGGTTCATATTCAAGTCATTTAGCAGGGTAGCACCTGCAGGGAATCAGCTACCCTATTCACAGCATCTGACTCCTCCAAATGTCAAGTGGCTCTGGCTTAAAGGGTACTGTGATCACACCAACTGGAGAAATGGTTTATTTCACACTTTGGAAAGCACTATAAATAGTAACAGCTCAGTAACTCTCACTGGCTGCTGCGAAGTCCTCGGTGAACCTAAGGTTCCCCTCAGCAATAAAGGTAAGAGTTACACTAAGAAGAACCAACACACACATACATCCAACAACCACCCGCTCTCCCCCAGTGCTTAGCCATCTTCGTGCCACAGTGGGCTCCACCAGCCTAGGTGAATCCAGCCCAAGGTATGTTTGAAATCACAAGCAGCTGGCGGGCTGCTTTGGCAAGCATGCTGGAGATCAGTTCCCTTGGTGAGGTACACCAGATATACCTGGCAATGTGGTTGTAACTTTGAAACAGTGTATGTATGGTTTCCCTTTCTGCACTTAGACTTAGCTGTGCAGGGCTTTGCTTTGTGACTTGGTCAGTAACTTCTGGAAGTATTAGATTGCTAAATTAAGCCCTCTTCCCCATGCCCTCATCCTACTTTGCATTACTCCTTTATTTCCAGTACTTGCAAAATCAGTACTGGTAATCTAGGGGCCGCCTTCTCCAAACTAAATAACCTTATTTCTGTCTATTGTAAGACCACTTCCTCCTCACAGATGGAGCATAAATCTCAAATGGAATTTATCTGAGGTCTAAAATTGGGGGAAAATATAACTTTAAAAAATGCCACATATAAATCTGTGTCCCATCCTTCTATAGAAAAATTTCTCTGTGCAGAGTTGTTTGTTCCCCATGGCAAAGCCAAAAGTATGAAAGCCTCAGATATGTTTCCCTGTTTCATGAACAGCTAAATTACTTTGCCTTTACCAGGAGGCACCTCTGTGCAAATGGCAGTTATCACAACTAGCTAGCACCCAGCCAATTTACACATTCTCAGGTTTCCCTCTCAGTCATTTGTTTTAAAGTTAAAATTCATGGCATTTTCCCTTGGCTGTTAAAATTCTAATCCTTCAGATCAAAGTGGAGCATTAAAAGATGCCTCTTACACTTCCTGATGCACTTGACTAGGCCCCAAAACAGTTCTGCTAGCCTACTTGAATTTATGCACGAGTGGATTTACATGATTATCTGTTCTTTATAACTGCCAGAGAGAGCATTTTAAATTCAGAATTAGCAACAATACAATAATTAGATTTTAATCCCCATGAATTTTAGTGGATATGAAACTCCAGGCCACATATAAAGAATGACTTAAACACTTAAAGAATAATTCAGGTGAACTTTAGGTGCACACAGCTGTGATTCTAAAAACTCTCATTGCCTGAGCCCTGAAAACCACCCACATCTCGAACCAGGTTTCTGCCTCAGATCCTGCAGACCTAAGACCACTGCAGAGCTGTTTCTGCCACTCCCCAGAGCACCTTGGTCCAGACGGGACTGAGCAGCTTGGTGTCCTTCTCACAACTCTACTGTCCATGAAGCCGCGTGTCCTGCTGCCTTTCTCCAGGAGGGCTTCCCAGGAACACTGGGAAAAATGGAAAAAGCACCATTTTGATAATTGCTTTCTTTTAAAACATGGTCAAGTTATGCTCTTTCATTCCTCAACTTCAACCACAGCCTAATGGTTAACACACAGATTCATAAGAGATGAAGCATTGGTTCCTGGCTTTGGGCTGAGGGGATTCACTCCCATCTCCTGGGAAGGGATGTGTGAGCGATGGTGGGACACTGTTAGGCCTTTTTTTGAATGGGTGCTGGAGCAAGATTCATCTATTTGCCTGGTCCCAGCTCCACAGATGGTATGTGACTAGCACAAAACACATCACTAACTAACCTTTGGGTCTAGGGCAGAAACTCCATTTCTCAGGTGAAATCCTAGCTGAGCTCACCTCAGCGGACTTCCTTCCCTTAGCCTCCTCTATAGATCAGCAAGTCCTAAACAGCTTCCACAGCAGGAACAGAAAGACTGAATCACATCATCTTATTTCCTTCATATATGATCAGTACATTTCTACTTTTTGCCCACAGTGAATGACTGTGAAAAAACCAAACAAACAAACAAAAAAAAACCAAATTCCAAATCTGCTCTCATTTAAAAAAAGGTAACAAGCACCTACTTTCAGGAGAAGCTTATGGGCTGTCAGTCCTGTCTGGCCAGAGTTGCTTACCTGCAAGAGGACACTGACACACTTCAAGATTCAGTTTTTTTTCCCCTGCATTTTTCTAAAGACTATCCCCAGCTTTGGTTGGCTGCCTGACTTATCCCAGGTTGGGGTGCCGAATTCTCCCCATGCACACTGTAAGTGCCATTTTTTGTGGCACACAGTCTTCTTGGATGCTACACTGCTATGCAAAAATAAGGTTGTGTGATCTTACATTTCCTTCCTAATTTTAGTTTGTAACGCTTATAAACTTCCCAGCAGCAAAATCTGTTTTCCCCCATCTCCTCTATATCCTAGCTGAAGTTTTGGTTCCTGTAGCATGTCATAATATCAGCAAATAAATCTAACTTTTTCAATCATTGATTGATGATTCTAGTGGTTGACTCGAAGCATAGCACTGGGGCCTGCCTCTCAGAAGCCAAGTTCTGAGCATTTCCTTGAAATCAGACCTCTTCAGTCTCCAACTATATCTCTGCTTTTCAATTTTTTTGAGCTTAACTTGACTGGCATGGGTGAAATCCCAGATTCCCCAAAGTCAGCAGCAGCTCTGCCATTGATTTCAAATTGTCATATAAATCTTTGTCATGAGCATACAAAGACTATAAAAATCTGATGGAAAAGTCAGAAAGTGGCAGTTGCCTATCTGACATTCTCAGAATTTCTGCTCCAGTAATGTATACTGAAGATTGAATTCTGATACTGAACTTCAAAATGAAGGGAACTAACTAGTGCAAACCGGTGAAAACTGACAAGTGAGACAGAGTCAGGGAGGTCAGTCTACGTAGCGCCAAAATATAACCAGAAAAGTCGTTTAACCTATTTTCTCTGTAAAGTTGTCGCTGCTTGCAATTTAGACTGTTTACCTACTACTTTCTATTAACTTTAAACTAAGTGTTTTTCTAATTTATCAGATTGCCTTGAAGCCCTCTACTGGCTTTCTAGTAAGCTTGATCTTTTATTAGCTACAGTGCTTAGTGATATTCATTAAACATTAATTTACACTTGCATTTTTAGATTTCAGAAGTACATTCATTTTAGCATTCTTTTGTTACTAGCAAATGGTGGAATAATTAACATAGAATATTTGTCTCATTAATAGAATTCATGTTTGGTCTTTTGAGTCAAAACTCAAAAATTAAAAAATAAGCAGTGAAAAAAACAGTAAAATATTACTTTCTTGACTAGATATGTTCAAGATACTTTGACTGGTATATCCTTTTATGTTGCTTTATGTTCATTTTACCAGAAACGCATCCTTTTCTGCACTTTCATGTTACAGTACTTTTTTATTCTATGGGAAATAGTGCACTCTAAACTAGAATTAATTGTTTGAACGTAAAAGTGGTAACACTATATATGGTGTTCTAAAGTTATATCCCAGGAATTTTTCCTTGCTCATGTCATACCATGTTTACTCCTGTGAAATTCTACTGAAGAGGCTAATTTCTTCCACAAAGACCTAGGGGTATATACTGAACCAAATGTGTTTAGCTTTTTTACATAAGTCAGTAACTTTATATATAAAACATACAATGTCTCTCTCCCATGCAGGTGATTGCCTTTCATTTGGGAGATGAGCCGAATTTGGTCATCAGTAGTTAGAGTTTGAATCCAATAGAGAAATGGACAGGATCCTCACAGTTTCTCAGCAGGTGTTGGGTAGATACATAATCTAAGGTCAGATAAGACAGGCAAAGGAAATCCTCAGTATGACTGCTAAATCTAAGTTAAATGGAAATGGTGAAGCAAAGTGTTTTTTAGATGATTCCTCAAAAGATACTGCAGGCACTTCACCTGAGGAAGGCGCTGGTGGATATAACCAGAGTGTGCCCAGGATGGTGGTAGTCTTGCAAGGGTGAGGCCATATGTTTGCCAAAAAGCTGTAGTTATGTATGACATCACTGTCCATAGGTGTTACCTAGGGACTGAGAATGAAATGATTACCCTCACTACCGGGCAGAATATACATCTGTTCTCAGCTAGCTCTCTGCAGAGTCTGGCAAGCTAATTCAAACTGCTGTGGCAGATGCTTGGGTAAGCTGCCAGGGATCGCACTGAGGAGCACTTACATGCTGTATCCTCGCCACTCGGCTTCGGAGACAGTAACCTCTGACAGCAGAGAGGGAGCAAGGAACCACAGGGGAAATAACATCAACTATCAGAGTTATTTCAGCAGTGTATGACTGCCTATGGCCTGACACATTAATTGCTCTTGTTCCTGCATTTTTCTGAATGGTAAATTCTCAAATAAAATGACATGGAAAAAAAATCCTGAAGTTTTTAATATAGGGAAATAATTGGCTTGACATGATTTCCTACTATTGTCTGCATGAGGAACTACCACAGCAGGCAAGCAGTTCCGGGAGAGACTGTAGAGCAAACTAATGCAGCTGAAAATTGTTGGCTGGGCTCGCTGGCACATCAGGCTTCAGCCAGCTTACATGGACGGTCAGTAACTCTGAGAGAAAACAACGGGTGAAAGGGCACCACGGCTGTTTTAAGGAATGACTGCAGAAAGAGCTAGAACTAAAAGCTGAGATAGGTTTGGGTATGTGCAGCTGCTCTCTCTCTCTCTACAGACTAGGGTGCTTAACCAAATAGGGATGAAAGGGGAGTCAGTTTTCCTGGCTGAAAAATAAAAGGTTTTCAACCTTTGCTATAGTAAGAATGTCTAAATTTATTAAGCAAAAGATCTGCATAAAGTCCTTCTCTATGGAGGCAATAAATTATTCTCTAGTTAGATCAGCCCATGCTAGTTTGAAAGCGTGCAATTCACTGCTGAATTTAAGGAATAATACAAAGGGGAAGGCCCTGGAGGGAAGGCTCTCTGGGCATCCAGATCCTTCAAACAAGATACTATGCAAACTGAATAAGGCACCTCTGTGCTCTGTGAGAGCACTCTGCTACAGGTTACAGCCTCATATTAGACTTTCTGATTTGACAATCCCAGCTAAAGCTAAAACAGAGCTTCACAACTAAAATGTTTCTGATAATATTCAGTATTAATATAGAATTCCATAGAGACATTTTATTATTTACCATTTGGTCTGAAACATGATGGTCAAAAGCGTGACAGGTGCTGTTAGCAATTAGATTTGTCAATTCCCTCTCCTACCTCTACCACTAAAA
>VYZV01007940.1:0-15936 GCA_013401275.1 Pandion haliaetus | reverse complement strand
GCCCTTCTCGAACGAGGCTATCACGCAGGCGTAGGGTCAGTGTCCGAGGTATGGTATGCCTTGGAGGCAGGTAGCCTTCGACCAGGAGGTGTGTTTTGGTATTATAATGAAGCAAAGTTCGTCTAAAGAAGTTCACGATTTCTTCATCGATGTTATGGCAACAGTTGGAATCCATCCTTTTTGACAGTACCTTCCAGGAGCCTTGTACTGCACATTCCGTTCTTGGGATCGGCCACTGTGCTCCAAGCAGGTCGTTGTCAGGTAACGTACTGTTCATGTTCCTGATGACGATGTTGAGACAATGCTGATTTTCTGATCGACTTACACGGAGCTATCCTGGGGAGGGGATGAGGGAATACATCTCCCTCTTCCTAATCAGGATTGATATGAGTGCTTCTATTACACAGGCTCCTGAGGTCCTTGCTCACCCTTACATGAGCTGTTTAATACTACTAATTAATGTTGTTGGTGTATTGTGGGGTTTCTGGATTCTGGTCTTGTCCTAGCATAAGAGAAGGCAATTTTTGAGTGAGGTGACACTGAAACGTGCCCTGAGGCAGCCGTCCCTGGGTGGCAGGGTGTGTGGAAGGATTTGGCAGGTGCCTAGGGTGATTATCACCTCCCATAGCCTGGGACTTTACACCTGAACAGGCAAGTAACCCTGGTAATCTGATGCGCTACCTGATAGAAAGGTACCTTGCCTACCCCAGTGAAAACAAGCAGCTTCTAGCACTGTTACTGGGGCTTGGCCTGTACCTACTGAGCCACAGTTCAGTACTATCAGAGGACTGTGGTTAAGACAGGGACCCAAACCACCTCTAAGGATGCGTTGACTGACAATGGGATGGAAACTACATCTGAGGACATGAGAGTAGAGACAGGGACTCAAACCACATCTGAGGACACCACAGTTGAGATAGGGACCTAAATAACAACAACTACAGTAATTGCCCTGGTAGTGAAAAAGAAACAATGGACAAGGAGGTCAACAGGTCCATATCATCAATTAGCAAGGGAGGAGGAGGAGGAGGAAGAGGAAGGGTTTGATCAGGAAGCCTGTCCTTTGGCAAAGAAATGGGAGGAAGGAGTGAAAGAAATCAGCCAGGAGGTGGAAACTACCAGGTCCCTTGACTTTGTTGTCAGACCTTTGAGACATGAGGAAAGGTGACAGCCACCAGCCAGGTGAGCGGATTGCTGCCTGGCTGCTCTGATGCTAGGATAATGGGCTGACAGTCAGAAATTGGAAGGTAAGGAAGCCCAACAGCTGGGATCTCTTGCCAGAAACCCTGGAATTGAGAGAGGAATTGGAAAAGAGGCAGCAATTTGCAGTCTCTAGAGGCAGCTCCTCTCAAGTGTGCGGGCAAGACATGCGTTCAAGGAAGATCTTGCAAACTACCCAGGAAAGTGGACTACTGCGGACAAAGGCATCCAGTACCCGAGAGAATTAGCGGTGCTGGGAGTCATCTACAGTGATCTAGACAATGACAAGGTCTCCAAAGATCCAGAGGATGTCCTTTGCACACAGGTCATGTGGAGGAAGATGATTCAAAATGCTCCAGCATCATATTCTAACAGCTTGGACACAATGTATTGCCCAGATATGGATACACCAGCTGTGGAGAAAGCATCTTCTGGGCTCCAAACGTTGAAGAAAATCTCTGTCCCTCCTCATCCCCATAGACCAGCACCTTGGCTGTCAGGGGAGCCCCAAGAAGTCTCCCCTCCTGCCCCAGTCAGACGGAAAGGGAGCTCCAGGTGCTTGCTGCATCGTGCATGCTGGTTCTTCCTGTGTGACTATGGGGAGGACATGAGGAAGTGGGATAGTGAACCCACCGTTTAGCTGGGAGCCCATGTACATGAAATGAGAGGGAGGACAGCTGTCGAGAAGGGGTCACCCAAGAAGGCTGTCAGCTTAGTTGCTGTAGAGACACAAGAAGGCAGTCAGCAACCACCCAGACAAAGAAGGATTGAGATCACCTCCCTTGATCCTGGTGAGGGGAATTCTGGTCTGGCACAGCAAGGGTCAGACAGTGAATACTCTGACCAGGTACAGGAATAGAGGGTCCCTGCCTTCAGCCAGGAGGAGTAAAGGGATGACTGGGTATGCTGCACTGTGTGGATTCAGTGTCCTGGCACATCAGACCCACAGAAGTAGGCGGCGTTGGTAGACACCAGTGCACAGTGTTACACGGGTGCCATTAGGGTATAGGGGCACAGAACCCATCTGGATTGCTGGAGTGACAGGGGGAGTACAACAATTGTCTGTACTGGAGGCTGAGGTGAGCTTAACAGGGGACAAGTGGCAAGAGCACCCCATTGTGACTGACGCAGAGGCCCCTTGTATCCTTGGGGCACAGACTACCTCAGGAGAGGGTACTTCAAGAATGCAAAGGGGTACCAATGGCCTTTTGGTGTAGCCACTGTGAATACAGAGGAGATCAAACAGCTATATACCCTGCCCATTACACCCTGACTGAAAAACAGATACTAGCAGCATATGAGGGGGTTTGAGCCACTTCAGAAGTTGTTGGTACAGAAGCATATCTCCTCTTGGCACCATGATTGCCCATGCTATACTGGATGTTCAAAGGAAAAATCCCCTCTACACATCATGCAAACAGCGCTACATGGAGTAAGTGGGTATTGTTGATCATGCAACGGGCTTGACTGGGGAAACCCAACCACCCAGGAATCCTGGAAGAGGTCATGGACTGGCCAGAAGGCAGAGATTTTGCAGCATTGCCTGAGGAGGTTGCTTGTGCCCAAGAGCACCACCATATAATGAGTTATCAGAAGATGAAAGGCGTTATGCTCTGTTTGCTGATGGATCCTGTCATGTTGTAGGAAACCATCGGAAGTGGAAAGCTGCTGTGTGGAGTCTCACACAACAGGTCGCTGAAGCCACTGAAGGAGAAGGTGAGTCAAGTCAGTTTGCAGAAGTGGAAACCATCCAACTAGCCCTAGAGACTGCTGAATGAGAAAAGTGACCAGTACTCTATCTCTGTACTCACTCCTGGATGTTGGCTAATGCCCTGTGGGGGTGGCTACAGCAATGGAAGAAGACCAATTGGCAGCGCAGGGCTAAACCCATCTGGACTCCTGCATTGTGGCAAGACATCGCTGCCTGGGTAGAAGAACATTGCTCTAAACGTATGTCATGTAGACACTCACGTGCCCAAAACCCATGTCACTGAAGAACCTTGAAACAATGAACAGGTAGACAAGGCTGTCAAAACTGAAGTAGCTCAGGTGGATCTGGACTGGGAGCGTAAGGGTGAGCTATTCATAGCTTGATGCGCCCATGAGACATCAGGACATACAGGGAGAGATGCAGTGTACAGATGGGCTCATGATCTAGGGGTGGACCTGGCCAGGGAGGCCATCACACAGGTCACTCATGAATGTGAAACTTGTGCTGCCACAGAGGGAGGGTGGCAGCTGCATTTTCAATATGGCAAGGCCTGGCAAATTGTATTAGACCACTGCCACAAACATGCCAGGGCAAGCACTACAAATTCACCATGGTGGAAGCAACTACCAGTTGGCTAGAATCACACCCTGTAAACAATGCTACTGTCTGAAAGACCATCTTAGGCCCTGAAAGGCAAATTTTGTGGCAACATGGTACCCCAGAAAGAATTGAATCGGATAATGGGACTCAATTCCAAAATAACCTCATAAACTCCTGGGCCAAGAAACATGACATGGAATCGTTGTATCACATAACCTATCACTGATAAAGCCACTGGAAAATGGAGAGCGATAATGGACTGCAAAAGACTATGTTCAGAACGTTGGGAAATAGGCCATGGAAGCACTGGGATATACATTTAGCAGAAGTCACTTGGTTAACACCAGAGGATCTCCTAACTGTCCTGGTCCTGCCCAAACAAAACCCCTGCATACTGTGGGAGGAGATAAGGTCCACGTAACGTATATGGGACTCTTGTTAGAACTGGGACATAATAGGCACGCAGTTGCCAGAATAACACCAAGATGCTGTTCTGAAGATTCATCTCATTCCCTGTTTCTAGATGATCTTGCCAAGCAGCGCCTCCTTCATTGAGCAAGGCTTTCTCCGAAGTGGTTACCTGCAATGACTGTAAAGTCAGAGCAGGGTCAGAAAGCTGAGGGGAGTGAGCCTCGTGCCAGGTGAGACACTTGCATAAATGATGAGGGTGGTGTGGCTCTCCCTTTGCCCATAAGTGTGCACCGTCTGGCTGTCTGTAGGATGAGGATTGCGTACAGATATGGCGGATGTTGTGGAACTCCCTTTGTCCATGGCTGCAAGCACCTTTGATCTGCCTGTGGGACCTGGATGGGGTAGAGATGGGGTGGGTGGTGCAGCTCTCCCTTTGCCTACAAGTGTGGGCACCTACTGGCTGTCTGTAGGATGAGGACGGGCTACAGACATGGTTAGTGTTTCAGAGCCTGTCAGTTTTTCCTAGCCTGTCTTGTCATCTGCTAGTCTTGTCTGGTGCAGCCCCTTTTATACCTTTCTGCAGCCATCCCTGTCGCCAACTCTATTGTGACGTGGACCACCATGAGTAGTATGCTGGCTGTGACATGGCCAAAACATTCACCTGTTTCGGGACCAGCCCTCAGCCCCCCAGGGGACAATTTTGTGGCATTCCCTTTGCCTGTGGCATTCCCTTTGCCCGTGGCATTGGGAAGCTCCCTGCCAGACTGGGCTGGGTAGAGGCCAGGGGTGTCTTATCTGTCCTGTAGTGTGTTGAGGGCTCTCCGTCCGAGTGATGAGGTGGGAGAGGACAGGAGCTGTGGTCTTCTTGTGTCCCTTTCCAGGAGTGTGTCTGTAATTGTCAGAAGCAGCCAAAGAGAAGTCACCCTCCATTGCTGTGGGGAGTCCCAGACTCCTTGCCTTCCACTCAGTGCCTGCTCCTCTCAGATATCACTCACCTGCCCCCTCATCTGCCAGTCTGGCTTGGTGCAGCCCTTTTTATACCCTTCTGGGGCTATTTGTGTCACACACACCTTTGTGACATGGACCACCAGGAGCAGTGTGCTGGCTGTGATGTGATGGCCATGACATCACCAGGGCTGGTGCCTGGAGTTGGTGCTGCATCCACATGGTCCCGCTTTTCCAGCAGTCAAATGAAAAGGTACAGTTAAATAAACGATGAAATGAAATAGAAAAGAAGAATTGGTAGTGCTGGGGAAGGAAAGGAAGAGGCTGTAGGATCAAGGTAAAGAGCAACATCTCAGCAAAGGTTAAAAGCGAATTAAAAGTAGCAGGTGGTACCCACATCCCTGTTTTGAAGATATGGGTGGTACTTGCTGCTGAGATTTGTGGGTGTGAGGGCTCTTCTGGAAGAAAGATGCTTGTTGAGTTTTCTGAAGGTGATCTTTCACACCTTTGGCATTGGAGATATGGCCCCGTGCCCAACCATGCATCCATGAATGGCTGGCAATGCTGAGGGTGTCTCTGCCTGAAGTGCGACACTTGTGTCTCTCTTTCTCTGAAATGAACCAGAGGTGAGACTGTCCATGGCTGTGTGTTCCCTCCAGTTGCTTGTGGGACCATGACATGTTACAGAGATAGGGTGGGTGGTACGGCTCTCCCTTTGCCCATTAGTGTGGGCACCTTCTGGCGGTCTATAGGATGAGGATGGGGTACAGACACAGTGGGTGTTGCACAGCATCCTTGGTCTGCGAGCAGCTTTGATCTGCCTGTGGGACCTGGATGGGGTAGAGATAGGGTGGGTGGTGTGGCTCTCCCTTTGCCCACAAGTGTGGACACCTCCTGGCTGTCTGAAGGATGAGGACAGGGTACAGATACGGTGGGTGTTGCAGAGCTCCCTTTGTCCATGGCTACGAGCAGCTTTAATCTGCGTGTGGGACCTGGATGGGGTAGAGATAGGGTGGGTGGTTGTGGAAGACTGAAGGAGTTAATGTCTCAAACATTGTGGTGGGGCAAGTTCTGCTTAACAACTAACTCTGCATAAAAAGGAACTCTGCCTAGCAAGGAACCATAGGTGAAAAGAAGCCCATCAGCGTTCATTAGCACCCATCAGCAACAGGAGGGGGAGGGCGTGCTGGAGGGTGCACAGCTCCCAGTTCTGTTGTGCTGTTCTGATATGCTGAACAGGGAAACTCACCGTGCAGGGAAGGGGTCCCCAAAGCACCCCCAAGCCCAAAGCCTCACAAACAGCTCATGACACCTAATTATCCTAATGCCCACCCACAGGAGGGGCAAGGATGATAAAAGGACACAAACTGAAGCCCCATGTGCACAAGTTCACCGGAACTGGACCCCTCGACTGACTGGACCCCTCAGCTGACTGAACCAACGCTGGACCCAGGACCGGTGAAATCTTTCTCTTCTCTCTCTCTCTCTCTCTCTCTCTTTCCCTTTTCCTTTTCTGTAATCCCTACACCTCATCCCTTTAGACATAAACTGTTGACAAATCTGAGACGAAGAGCAGATCCCACAGGCTCCTCTCTGAGAAGGAGTCTAGAAAGCAAGGGGGTCTGCTCTTAACCTCGTGACTCAACGGGAGGGCTCCCCTTATTGTCTTCCCTGAACTGATTCCCAAATAAGCAAGGCCTGTAGTATATGTTTAGTGATGTATGGTTAGTACATGTTACATAGTTTACTGACATAGCCTCATACCAATTTTGGTGGTGAGCATGCCAATTCTTGTTGTGAGCAAACAAAAATTGAGTTTTGTGAGTTAAAGAATCCCTGGTGTCTTTTCACCTTAATTGTGACCTGGGAATCAGCAAAGCTGAGTCATTGTCCTGAGAAATTGGGACATGACAGTGGTGCAGCTCTCCCTTTGCCCATTAGTGTGAGCACCTTCTGACTGTTTGTAGGATGAGGATTGTATACAGATATGGTGGGTCTTGCAGAGCTCCCTTTGTCCATGGCTGCGAGCACCTTTGATCTGCCTCTGGGACCTGGATGTGTTAGAGATAGGGTGGGTGATTGCTGGCCAACTGTGGTTTACATCTGCAAAGTCTCATCCAGCATCATGAAAATACGAGTAGTTCTCTGTCATTCGGCTAGGATTTCCCAGCAGTAGTTGGGATTTTTGCTTTGGATCTTCTGACCTGACCTCTGGCTTCCAAGTCTGACCAGTGTCACATCCTCCTATGACATGGGTAATGAAGGTCTCTAATAACCTATGTTTTAGTTAGGTGTCCAAATAAATGCATTTACTGATGCAGTGTACATGAGCATTCACAGAGTATCATTTGTCAGACTGCAGTCTTTGGAGACCTGAATGCTCTGCGCTCACCATGGGTTGTGTGTAAGCTTCCTCTTGTGCTTAGCTGCACTGAGAGGTCTAAGCCAGGGGCTGTTGTCTCTCGCTGCGCTGTGAATGCTGATTGCAATGTCACAGATCCACCCTTGCAAGATCACTGCAGAATTATTCAAAAGACGCTAAGCTCTATGGAAGAAGCTGCTCTTTAAAGAATACTTTTCAATTATTTCTGGGAGGAGAAGGTGGGAAATGAGTGTCAAAATATTTGAAAGTTATGTCAGAATATGTTGATTTATGTCAGGTAGGCTTAAACATTTTCCCCACCCTTGAAATGCAAAATAGAAAGTGTATTACTGTAAAGGAAATTGTATGGGACAGAGCAAAATCTTAAGATCATGGCATGCAAATAGGAATGAGGAATGTGTCTGCCTACCAAAATAGATCACAGCTGTATGGAGCTGTGGTGTATTTTTTTGTAATACATGTGCCAGGAAGTTTTCAACAAGTTGTGATGGTGTCTTCCCGTCAGTGGAGCCTATTTCTGGGGGTCACTGATGGCTGGCACAGTGGCAATGGGTTTGTGAGCGTTGTGAAGGAATGAAATGTAACCTGCTGTAGGTGGGATATCAGACTCAACGCTGCTGCCACATCTCGTAATGTTTACAAGGTAAGCGTATTTTTTCTTCAGCTCCCTAAAACACCGGGTTTCTTGTTAGACCATTGACACTATTTGTTTTTTCCTAGGGTGATCTGACAAACCTTGTGCATGGCTGTACTGCTCCAAGTACAGGCTGATGAGAATCCCGGGCACCAATGCCTTCGTGGGAATCATCAATGACACCTGCAATTCACTTGCTTTCTGTGCCTGCAGTATGGTAGACAGACTCTGCCTCAACTGCCACAGGTGAGCAGGAGATTGGAAATGAGCAGGCTGGTCCAGGCATTTACTTCTTCCCTCTTTCTTGATTCAAGGTTTATAAAAACACATTTATTTTATAAGCTAAATGAAAACATGCAGAGCAAAACTGAAGTGAAAACAAATAGTTACTTTACCTATGCTATTTGTAAGAGGCCTGGTGACTTAGCATACCTCTAATCCTTTGCCATATTGTCAGTGTATAAAACACAGGGTAGCTGGTTCTTGACATGTTTGGGTAGATAATATTAAAAGACCACAACAGATTCAGTTTCTCAGGGGCAGTTATCTGTGGGTCAGGCACTTTGTTCTGTCATATTAATACCCATGATTTTACGTGGATTGACATAGTTTTTCATTGAGGAGATCCTGGTGCTTGCAGGACATTTTGCCTACACCAGCATCATTACATGTTTGTTGCACTGGCAAGAAAGAAAGATCCTTGCATCTAGACCTTAGACTTGCCCAGGGGTTGTCTGCTTTTTAAATTTCAGGGGTGGGTAACAGCTCAGAGAGGCTCTGTTATGACATTGTCCTCAGTCCCAGGGCAGAGTAGAGTCTTCCCTGTGTTCGTGGGGGAAGAAGAAAGGTTACTGAACAGCCTTCTCCATGGTGAACTGCTGTTATGGAGCTGCACTGTGGGGTTAAAGTCATGGTGCAACGTCTGATGCATTTTCTGTGTGTTCTCTGCCCCTGAAGAATGGAACAGAACGAATGTGAGTGCCCTTGCGAGTGCCCTCTGGAGGTAAATGAATGCACCGGAAACCTCACTAACGCCGAAAGCAGGTGAGGACAGACCTCCTCTAATGGAACAGCATGTGACAGAAGTTAATTAACAAAATTACTTGTTTGTTCATGCTAACTTACAGATGATACAGGATAGAATAGACAGTATTTTTAAAATAATTAAGCAGATGATACATAATAGGTAAACCCGATGTTTTTCACTGATTGTGCTTTTACTACTTTTATAATACAAGGCCTTACTTTTTGCCCCAATATAGGAATCTGAGTTGTGAAGTTCATCAGGAGCCAATGACTTTCACAGCAATCGATCCAAGCCTACAGGATGCTCTCCCGCAGTGCATTAACACTCAGTGCAATCAGAGAACCGAGAGCGGGTAAAGTGGGGTTCTCTATCCCTCAAAATACACTGTTCTTGAAATAATTAAATGAAAATATCTCTTCCTTACATGTTTTAAAGAGAAAAACAGAGAAGGAAAAAAAAAGAAGTATGATGCCAGAATGAGATATTACAGCACACACCAATCACACACAACATGCTGCAGCACAGAAAGACCTCAGTATTCCCATTTGAGTCACATAACACCATTAATAGCAAACAAATGGCTTTTGTGTCACACTTTGTGACTCTGAGAACTGAGGGTTGTGCAAGTGGAGGATTTCCTGTTGAAAGGACAACGAATTCTTCCTCTTAGCAAAATGGATAGCGCTGCTATGTTTTTCTGACTTCTGGAAAAATGCGTGGACTAAAGTGTTCACAGAAAGTAGACAGTACTTTTCCCATGGTGACTTTGGAGCACGTGAGAGACGGTAGCTGCCTGGCAGCTTCTAGGGTCCTGCTTCTCTGTTCTACTCCTGGCATTATGTAGAAAAGTTTGACGGCTTGTTTTTTGCTAGTTATGAGCAGTCTCCAGGGAACTGAGATTGCTAGAACATAGCGTGCTCTGACCAGACTTCCCAAATCCTTTCTTCCATTTTCAAAAAGACTGCATAAAAAGGGTGGAACCATAATCAGACTTCACCACGCTGAGAAATGTCTTGCTGGAGGAGTTACAAGTAGGCAGTTCTTCTTTTGCTCAGGCTGAGTGATGGAGGAAAAAAACAAAGCAAACAGACTTGAAAGATGCATACTGAAGATGCAGTTTCCCTGTATAACTTCCATTGTGGTACTCAAGTATTTTAATGAGAAGTTTTTTGTGGCCAAATGTTACGTATGTGAGAGTTTAGGGATGATTTTGGCGTCCCTCGCTCTTACGATTCTAAAATAGACAGAGCTGTGCCAAACGAGAAGTGTTGGAACTTGAAAGTAAATATGGTCATCTTTCAGTTTTCATTTTCAGGGATTGCTTTGGTGTGTTGGAGTGTGAGTGGTGTATGGTAGACAGTGATGGGAAGACCCATCTGGATAAGTCCTATTGTGCCCCTCAGAAGGAATGCTTCGGTGGCATTGTGGGAGTGAAGAGCCTGTACGGGGATGACTTGGGAGCAATAGGTAACTGCCTTTCTGAACAGATGCTGCATTTAACTGTTTGTATTCAATAACAAGCACTTTCAGTATTGGAGCATGCTTCACGTAACATGTTTATCTCTTATGCTAGTGGTAAATTAGCATAAATGGTGCATCAGGCAGTAAAGAAGTAGCATCAGGCCTGTTGTGGGTATTACATTTTTGAAAATATTGACGTGTAGCTGAGTGTAGCTATACATTCTTGTCTTTAAGATGTACCCTCTCTGAATTTCTTTTATTTCAAGTGTGTTGTCCAGCATGTGTGTAGTTAAGCACCTAGAAAAAGCCTTCGAGATCTCTAATCTTCAGAGATGTTGATTTAAGCCTTTCTTCAAAGCATTTATGTTTTTTTCCTCTGTTTTGTCCCTGTTGATTTAGGATATGAGGTAATCACTCTGAACTTGATCAAAAGTGCACCAGTTGGCTCAGTGGCTGGAGGCATTATGGGCTGCATTATGATGGTTGTCCTAGCAGTATATGCATGTCACCACCAGATACATTGGAGGAGCCACCAGCACATGTCACCTTTGGCTGCCCAGAGTGAGCTGATAACTCGTGAGAGAGAAATAGTAGGGTGGGAATTAAAAAAAAACCCAAACAACAGCAAAACCAAACCAACAACAACCCAAAACCCACAAAACCAACCAACAAAAAAAAAAAAAGCCAAAACCTCTTTCCTTGGTTTTGTTTCAGTGCTTCACCCTATTTTATTTCCCTTTAGCCAACCCTTAGGAAAGTCAGGTCTTGTCCAGGGTGACTGTATATTGCTGCCCTCTCCTGGGTGCAGCCCGACCTGCTTCTGCCTGAGGAGAGTCTGCCTAAAAACCGTAACATGCAGCTCTTGATGCTTTTTCTAGAGCTAAAACAATAAGACCAGCTTCGCAGCTTTGTCGACCTTGTCATAGCNCTTTGTCGAACTTGTCATAGCACACCGATTGCATGTGTTTATTTCTGCACAAGAGTGGTGCGTTCAGGAATATTACAGTTTTCTCACCCTTTCTACTTGGGCTGTTTGGGACATGTCTTTTGCTCGTGTTCCCTGCTTCTGGCCCGTGCTGTTCATGGGATATCTACACGTTGATAAAGCTGCTGAAGTCTGAGAGACAAAATTGTGTTTGGGAGAAAGGATAGTGGTAGAAAGAGACAGATGTGAGAAGTGTGATTTGGGATAATTACCTCTGCATTTGATTATACCCCAGCTCTATTTTGAATCAGTTCACTTCAGAACTTTAAAGCCTGTTCCTTTTGGGGGGTGGGGTGGGGGGGATGTATCATTTTCCTAGTATCCCTGGCCCCATCTGTTTTGGAAAAAGAGCAGATCAAGCTCAGACTGCGTCTCTTCATACATTAATGCAAAGTGCTTCCATACTTTACCAGGGTGACAGCCGTTAATAAGATGATCCAAAATTTTTCTCCTAACAGTTGCCTTTTTCTGTTTTTAATGGTGTGTAGAAATGTCAGTGCGTATTTCGAACCTGGGAAATGATAGGGGTGAGAGAGACGATGGCAGCCATAAAGACAGAGGAATCAGTAAGTACCGAATCACTTTGCTGTAAAATAAATGTTAGATTAAATAAGCCATTTGTTTTCTTAGTAAGTTAGAATTAAAAATATGTGAGGAAGCTCTGTGCTGATTAGCAGTAGGAAAAAAATGACAGAACAATGTTTTAACTTAAACTGTAACTTCCAGTGCACCTTCAGTCTCATGCTGAAAAATTACATTTTTTACTTTTAAAAGACTAATCTTGTTTAAGTGTGGAGGAGGTTTGCCCCTTATGCTCCCCCTTCATGACCACTTCCAGAAATAGCTCTGATCAGCTTAAAAATTGCAGTTGTGACAGTACAGGCTATGGAAAACTCCTGTCTTTGTTCATCCTTGGAAAGCAGAGGCCAAGTCTGGCATGTACATTCAACAAATTTGGCAGTAAGTCTTACTTGCACTGGTTTGGGATGCTTGTACTTCTTTACCATACAGTAAAAATGGCACTTTGCATATGGTACTGGTGTGCTGTAAGATGTGCCGGTGCACCTAAACTCTGGGAGAGCTCCAGAGTCAGACCAGATCCCTGTCTCTGAGCCCTCACTAAAATACAACTAAAACATTACCCATGATTTGAAACTGTGTCAACACTCAAAGATTGAAAAATAAGCATATGAGTTTCATGGCTTGCATCTACTGCTTCTCCAAGTCCTTTTCATTTTGAATCGGCTCTCAATGCTGCCACAGGTTCTTTAGCATTGGCACAGTAATTCTCTAACTTCTATTCATCCAAGCAGATGAGGTGAGTGAGTTCGACTAGATCTTGATCTATTCCACATTTAAACACCATCTCTTTTCTCCTACTCCTCTGGCGCTTGGCAGACTTCTTCAGAGTAGTAGTATTTGAGAAGAACTACTTTGCAGAAGGCCTATTCCCTTGTGCTTGATTTGTCCCACTGATATAATTCAGTAAAAGCACTTTCTTTAAAACCAACGCTGTTTCTTTCTCTTTCCCAGTTAGTAACACTCAATTTATAGCAGCAGTAATAGAGTGGCACACCCACAGCCCAGAATGCAGACACCAGTGCTGGGGGCGATCAGGAATGGAAAGTGACCACAGTAAGACCTTGAATCACTGCCCCAGCCCCAGGTTATTGATTGTGGTTACTGTGTTTCCTTCAGATGTCTGGCATGTTGCAGGTAAGTGTGCCAAAACCAAACCAAACCAAAAACATTTGCTCCTTATTGCTTTACAGTTAAACAGTTCTGACACCCTTCAGCAAGGGAGCTGGTTTTGTCAGAGCAGTAGCATAGCAGCAGCTAAATGCCGTGCCCTCCCTGTCTGATTTTGGGTTCTGCCAGCTTCACTGGGTGACCAGAATTAAAACCGACAGAAATGGTACCACATTTACCACACTCTTTTTCCATCACCAACCCTAAAATCTAGATGTTCAGTTGAGATAATGGACCTCTCCTACTCAACAAGAAAAAGCAAATCCCTTGCAATCAAGTCAGCATCTCTACTGCTCTGCTCTTTGCCATGATGTGCGCATCTTTCCTAAAATTCTAGCAACACGTGCACATTTGCTGGGGTACAGTAAGCATGGATTTAGAGACCAATGTGTCAGGTGCCTCCTTAGCCTTTCTGTTACACATTCAGTCCATACCATCACTGCAGAGGACATCTTACATCACCTTTAAGCAAATAATGATCAACATTAACTGTGTACATGTATAGCAATGAAGGGTACTCAGCCATGTGTGTTTGCCACACACAAGCACACTTCAACCCTGTTTAGCTTCAGGGAATTTTGATATGTCTCCCATGCCCTGAGACTAAGGCGTCCTAAATCTTGAAAGCTGTTAGAAGGGTGTAATGCTGTTGACTCATGAGGAGACTTAATATAAATTAAGAGGACGGATAGACAAGGCAGTCTGCCACAGATGTCAGCTCTAGCTGTGTGTCGTAGTGGCTGGGTACGTTACAGCAGACCTGTTCAATTTTTAAGACAGTGGTTGCACTAATGGAATTGCTGAGGGACAGGAGATCTGGAGGCCAAAGCCTTGGAATGTGGATGAACAGTTGTCTGAGACACCATCTTCCTCTAGGAGGAATTACCCTGAATTTGGGGCCAGATTACCTGTGTTGAGGCAGATTTGCTAGACTAACGCTCCTTTTGCTCCATTTCTTGTAGTCCTAGCAAATCCTTCCCATCTTCCCAGTCAACATGTCAGGGTCAGCAGGGTAACTGTCTACCTATTTCTGAAATGTGCGCTTCTATTTTCAGTTCTGTAGTTCCATCTTCTTCAAAGGGCTGCCCAGTCTTCTTTCCCAATTCCTCTCTGCCAGCTAGGAACCATGGCTCAGACCATGGGGAATGAGAACCAGCTTTCAGTACTTAGCCTGATATTTTTAACACACTTCTTTCAGGTGTCTCAATCTGAAAACCCAACCAAGATTCTCAGAAGCATTAGTGGTTTTTCAGCTTTTAGCCAAAGTTTTATGAGAGGATTATTTTTCTAATTAAAGCAAGACCTTTTCCTTTCAAATTTTGTTTGTGTTTTTGCATTTAGAAATACTGAGGTGGTTTTGTTTGTACTGCAAACTGTTTTTGAGTGGTAACAGCTGATTTCAGTGGTAAATCCAAATCTCATAGTAACTACTAGGACCTGCTTCAGGAGAAAGGGACAGAAAACCTCTGAGGGACCTGTTATGAAACAGCTTCCTCACTGAGAAAGCACTATCTTGTCTAGCAAGGGTTAGCTGTTAGTTAGCTTTCTAGTGACATAATTTCCTTAGGATAACCCAGTGAATGGAATGTCTCTATAGGTGGCTGATCTGTTTTTTTTTTAACTTCTCAGACTCCAGCAGCAGATGTTTTAGCCAAAGGAGAGCCTCGAGTTAATTGCACTATGTGCACCTGCTTAGCTGGAAGTGTCAGTACTATTTAGCTTAATGGACCTGCTGCATGAAATGCTTCCCATGTGGGTTCAGTAGGTTTCTTTAACTGTACGGAAAGCTCACCGGCATTAAAAACTTATGCTTGGTTTTTGCAAATGGACTCTCATAGGTGAAAAGTGCTCTCTTCCTTTTAAAAATATAATACTGTGATTATGCAACAAGATGATGTGCAGAAGTTTTGTTGCTTCCAGATACAATAGCTAGTGATCCTTTCTAGGAAAGATGTAGTTTGATAGGAATAGAGGTAACGGTAGTGGATCCCACCTATTTCTTGTCAGTTTGTAAAAATCCAAGTAATACCTTAAAAGATACCACCCCCCAAAAATTCTGTCAGGTTTTGGTTTTAAAATCAGCGCTAGCAATTCTACCGTAACAAACTGTTGAACGCATGATTGTTTCTTACTGTTTGGGGTGGTACGGACCATAGGTCCCCAAAGTTTATAAACAAAGACAGTGACAGGGAAAGGGATCCATTATGAACGTACAGAAGAGGATGGGATTTTTTTTTTCTATTAATTAAAGAAAATTAATTGTTTTATTCTCTGTAAAGCACTGACTGTCCGATTCCATGAAGTGTGCAGCAGTCAGCACTTTGGAATATTGACCTTTCAGTCTTACTTTTAATCCTTAGTCCTGCTGATTTGTTTTCTAGGCTACAGCACTACGAGCCCTCAGGAAGACAGTGAAAACCCTCCATGCAATAACGACCCATTGTCGGCTGGTGTTGATGTTGGAAACCACGATGAAGACAAACCTGGACACACGACCTCAAATAGCTGCCCTGTTGAGTCACTAGTTTCACCACTACTGGTTGCACCACCCAGCTCTTCACCACAGCCACCATTTACAGGCTGCAGTCACAGTACATGCTGTGGATGCAGAATGCTAATGAACAACGACAAAAGCAACGTAACTTGTCAACAATGACTTTTTTCTGTGCTTTTCACCAGGAAGATTTAACTAACTTCCTGAGTAAACTGTTAGGCATGAAAGGTTTACATTTTTATACATGTAAGGTTGGCTCTGAAATGGAAGGGTAATGTGCTTGATGAATGGATCTGCCATAACACTTAATAAAATGGAGCAGGAGGCACGTTAGAC
>VYZV01007939.1:52095-69167 GCA_013401275.1 Pandion haliaetus | reverse complement strand
CACCTGTACTTGAGGTTGCAGTGGTTGTGATCTTTTCAGAGAAGTTCTAGAGAAATTATTACTCATTTTGTCATGATGAGCTTGTTTCTAAACTGCTGGATTTCTGCTCAAGTTCCTTAAATGCTCTTGGGTCCCCTCCAGTGAAAATGTTGCTGCAGGGTGCAGTGCAAACAAAATTCTCCAGTGAAGGATGATGGTCTAAAAATGTCACTACAAGAACTGATGAAGATAAGCACATGAAGGCAGAGAAGGGTGAGAATTTGGTGGCAAAAGGAAATGCTATAGCAAAGCTAAGCAGAGTTTGGAGAATCCCTGCCTAACTTAAAGTGAATCCTTAAACCAAACTACATGGTGGCACCTCCTGGTCAAACGAAGCAAATAGGTCCTTTGGGAAAGGAGATCAACCAACCTTAGGGAAATATTTGGACTGCCACTTACTAATTCAAACCATTGGACTTACTCGCTGAGCGTGGTGATGTAGTCAAGGGGTAAAAGATGGGGGTTGTTCTCAGTTGCAGGCAGCCTGGAAGTTACTAATGCTAAGGCTGCCAAAAGGGAAGTAGTTTGCCATTTCCTTACATATAAGTTCTACCACTGTTTTTCCATTTGTGTTCATTCATTTTTTTCCCTTAATAAACCAATCTGCTCTGTACAGTCTGAGTGCTTGCACACTGAGATGTTCTGCTGAATGATGGGGATCCAAGCACTTGGAGTAATTTATCACGGCAACCTGGAATGCCTACAGACAGCTAGCACTAGTGCCGAGTCTCTTGATGAGAGTCTGCTCAGAGCATCACAAGTACTGGCTGCTTCCTAAATTACTAACTGAACCAGTTGCTTGATAGGTTTTTTTTAGCCGGAAATTTATTGTTTAGTTTGTAGAATTGAGTCATAGAAACTATTTCCTGTCTGAATGAAAACAGTGTCCCCGATTATCCCAAATATTGCACAATTTTTCTTTTAAAAAGTTTTTACTGGGAATCAAATTCTGAGATTTGCTTTTTTTCTTTGAAATGTATTTAAAATTGTTAGCTCTAAGTCCCTCATTAGGCATTTTTGTCCAAATAAAAAGTCCTCAAAAGCTCTGATAGTCATAGCCAAATGGGACCCTGAATTGCATTTCCATCTTACAAAAGACAGTTGGAAAGATAACTGTGTGGGAAGTGATACACTGCAGGGAACAGTCATGCCCTGGCAGTGAGGATGGACCAGATGACCTAATTTCTCTTTTCCATTAGAGCTGTCTCTGATTCCCCAGCTAGTCATGCAAGCACATGACTGACAATAAGGGTAGAAAAATATGGAAAACATATCTCCCAGTGTAACAAATAAATCCTGCTATTCTTGATTCCATTACACTGCAAGAGCTGATTAATTGGACGCCATATAGTCTTATATCATCATGTTTGTCTTTTAGATGAAGCCTATAAAACTGACTTGCCATCTGCTCTGCCTGGAATTCAGAACTGCTTTCTCAGCTGCATGAGACATCGGCTTGATGCAGCTGATGGGTGAATAAAAGCAAGACTTGAGAAGAACAGCTCAAAGAAGCAGTTGCAGGCGTAATATACTCTATGCCCTGTTTTAATAATATCCCATACAAATCATCTACAAGATTGTGGAAGAGCAGCACTGTGCTGACTACTTCTACATTATCATACAAGTGACATGGGCTTACTGTGCCAACTCACACCAAGGTGTGAAATCACTGTCTGCATAGTTGGTTAGACTGGTGTTAAGATGGCTTTTTGCTGCTGTTTGTAAATCAGCCATGACCCAAAGGATTTTTTATTTTATTTTTTCTTTGCAAGTAAAATCTTCCTCGACTATTCGCCAAATTTTCCTTCCCCATCACTTGGTGCTTCTTGCTGACTGACTGCTCTCCCTCAGCCAGGTAGCCTGTGGTCTTGCAGTGTCAGACCTTATCTGGGATATTAAGAATTTTGGAATCAGCATTTAGATTATTATCATTTGATAAGTCTTTGAAATATGTGTTATTAACTTCATGCTGCAGAGTTTGTACATGAAATTTCATTCCCCCTTCATGCATCCCATCTGTATCATTCTCCATTGAAGTTATTCACATCACACCTACAAACAAAATCAAATACCAAAGACCAAAGAATCCTGAATGTAGCATTAAGATGAGAACGTATTACAAGAACGCACTTAGAAAGACTCGCATCTAAGTGAAGAGAGATGAGGGTGTACCAGATAAAGAATTTTAAAAAGCAGAATACACTGACCAATAAAACACCATTGTTGTTTTGATGGAAGCTATACAAAAGCACCCTATTGTCTGAAAGTGGATGTTTACCCTTGCGATTCCTCACAGCTCTGATCTGCAAATACTAGAGGGATGCTCTTCTAGACAACTGAGACCCAGGATGAATTTGCTTCTCAGATCCATTTTGGAAGAACTGTTGTAAGTTTTATTTCCTTCTCTGTAAGAGAGAGTGGAGTAGGGTGCTTCTTGCTGGAACTTTGTCATATACTTTCTACTACTGCAGAAACCTAGGGTCCAATGTCTCCTGACCTCTTCTTGTAGCTTTTTTTCTTAATCATTGTGGCTTTCAGTCTTTTTCTGTAGGTATTTTGTGTTACAGGATGTTGAAAACCTGTTTTGTAGCCCAGATTTATAGACTAAATGTTTTGTGGAGCCTTCTGAAGTAGATGTCTATTACATGATTACTTGGATGTAAAAGGTTGGACCAGTCCTCTGTTCCTTTGGCACTGGTAATCAGCTGTTTTCCCCTTGTGTGGGCCAAAGGAAAAGCTCTCTCCACACTGCCGCCTGCGGAGCCAGAGACGAGGACAAGATACAGGGATGTCAATTGTTTTACATGCCCTGCATTCCTCTTCCCAAAGTATTTTCCTGTGCAGAGGGATCGCAATTTCTAAAACAGGCAATGAGAAAAAAATCTTCAATGTCTTAAGGAATATAAATAAACACATGTAGATTATAAAAATTTTATTGATTAATAAGAAACATACTCTGATAATGAAGAAATTTTAACATTTAGAAATGAGGAATGTCTGACTACTGAGGGCCTTTTGTGGAAAAAATGACCAAAAATTCAAAATCCTACATTTAACAGCATATTTCCTGCTTGTTGCTACTTGTTTTTCCCCTCGACTTGTGAAGTTTTTCCATGTTTTCCATTTCTGAATGGAATAGAGAGATTGTTGCTGTGCAGGGAAACTGCCTCAGACACCTACCTCATTGAGACAAATGTAACTAGTAGATGTAATTTGATGTATTTTTCTTTGTTTTTCTCTCTTGTCACTCAGCTTTCATACTCACTTGCATCCACCCACTCCCAAAACTCTTATTTACTATTAGTAATTTGTTTACTTCTTTTCTTATTTCAAAGATCCTTGGCTTACAAACACTGCACATTGCTTTTAAACAACATTGCAGGATGAAATGTATCAGTCTTATCAATTACAGCAACTCAAAGGCTATGCTGATTTATACATGCCAGTAGTGTCTGAGGACTGTTGCATTAAATGGGAATTGCTGCAGCACAAAGCTCCAGTGGCAGCCTGTCCTGGGCTATGCTTCCTATGCTGACAACCACTTTCTGCACTGGACACATGCTCTGGAGGAACCCTTTGAGGCCACAGTTATGTGGTCAATTTAGTCCAACATCAATCCATACTGCCTCCAAAACCTCCTGCTGTCTCATCTGTGCTTGTCCCTAGTGCCTCCCTTAGGCTGGCGTCAGGCAGCCTGGATGCAGAACCGAATACGAAGATGGACACCTTTCACTTATCACTTCCTCAGCCGTATGCTGACCCGCACACAGTCTGGTTCTGCAACAAGAGAAATGCATGGGAGGAGAGACCGGGAGGACAACCCCTTCCCATGGCAATGCAAATTATGTTGGACTGCTGCAGCTATGTAACAAAAACCTGAGTACAAGGACTTTTTGAACCCCTATTGGTCAGACTCAAGGCAGGTTTATTTGTCTGGTTTGTACTGGATTCTGGGTCTGGTGTTGTAATGTTTATTATTGGCTTAAAGTAAGTGATACCAGATTCACACTCGTTAGGGCTGCATGATAAAAATCTCTTTAGGAGTAATACTTTCCAGTAATGAAAGCTCCCAAGACTGAAAGGCACATTGCACAAAAAGAATAGTTGTATCTAAAAGGTAAAAATTATGATCTTCACCAAGGAAAGAACCTTGGTATCCTTAGCAGAACTGTCAATCTAAGTCACACCCTGGAAGAACATGGGCATGGTAAGCAAATGTGTCTTACTACAATTTTCATGTATTCTGTATGATCCAAATTTCTTCCTAACTTCGCAGTTGGGTTTAGGGGTAAAAAACAATTTTAAGTCTCGAAAGACAAATGTTGTTTTCAGTCTTCCCATGCTTTATTGTGTGGGAGGCTGTTTCTCTAGTGTTCCAGAATGAAATGTCCTGGTACTGATGCCTGTAATCAAAGGAATGGGAGAATATGGGACTAATACAACAAACAAGATGATCTGATAATTATCCACAGAAAATTAGTTCACTAAAAAAGTTTAACTGATTAAAATGAAACAATCCAGGGCAAGACTCCTATTAATTTCAGTCAGGTAAGCCAAGAGAATTTGGAATCCCCTCTTTAAAATTATAACCTAAAAGATGCACCACAATCATGGGAAGTAAGAGTGGGAAAATGATAGGTAGTATGCCAACTAGTTTCAGTTGTGCTATGCGTGTATACCGAAATATGTGTTTTGTTTATAAATATTACATTGTATATGTTTTTCTATGTGTTTGTGTATATATTTATTTATTTATGACATGTGACCATGTCTGCTTGCCGAAGACTGACTCATTTCATTTTGGAAATTAGTTATAATCAGATGGTAACAACTTTTGGTTACTAAGGACCTAGTCTGAACCCATGCCAGTAACTGCACATCATCAGCTGTAAGTTTGCAGTCATCTGAGCCACTTATGCCTTTGCATGATTTCTGGACTCAAATGGGGACAGAAAAATGTTGTTAAAGTTAAAATTTTGCCCCAAATACATGACTGATTATGGCATCTTCACTGAAGACTATTTAGAAACCACATTTGATACAGTAATTACCAGTCACGTTGTCTGGAAAAACAAATAGAAGTATAAATCCTTAAAGATAGAGATAAACTCCTATTTTCTGTATGTTCTTGTAGACTTGTATAAGAATAGCCAGTTAAATACCTATTCTTTAAGTAAATTTAACTTTTCAAGTAGCTCATTTGAACATTATTTAAGTTACAGGAAATGCTAGTGGCTTGCACAGTAAAAACAACATGAAAGTCTAATTAACTCCTACAATGTAAAAAACTGCTCAGGTTTACTTACTATCATATATGCAGTATCTTTGCATTAATAATAGTGAGACAAGTAATATACATTGAGAGATCTTACAAAAACATCTCTTCAAACTGTTTCTCTACATTGCACAAATTGCACACACATTTATAAAATACAGCCATTGGTTTATGTTTTTATACTTTACTGATTATTACTTTTTATAACTTAACATCACACCTGCATTGCTGTTACAACTCTCAGGCAATGCTGTCAGCCACTAATGGGGAAAATATTTTAATAAAAGCAGCCTAGTTTTGCAAATGCTTTAGAGTCATAATATCATTAAGGCTGGAAGGGACCTCTGGAAATCACCTGGTTCAACTCTCCTCTCAGAGCAGGTCTGACTTCAAAGTTACAGGTTCCTCAGGGCCTTGTCTTTGAAACACACTTAATGCTAAATAGTCCTAATACTCTACATAGCATTAAAAACATTAACGTAGTTGTTCTCACTAGTCCACTATCAGACAGACACATTACACTTATCATGTGTTAAAACTCAGCTACTGTACTTACTTCTTACATAAACAGCAATTTAGCTGCTTTTCTCTCAAGATCTTAACTGCTTTTATTTTTATACTAGCTTACTTTTATTTTAGACCCCTTATTGCAAAAAGCCGGTAAGTATAAATATGTTTGTGTAGTCAGTGGTGGTGATTTTATTCTTGGTGAATTATCATTGCATTCTGAAGAGTGGGACTTGGTGAAATATGCTTTGGACTGCTATTACTCAGATACTAATAAAAGCCAATAATGTGTATTCTAAAGGGAGAAAGACCTGGATTTGTATCAGCTGTGGAAAATGAGAAAACATGTCCAACAGCAACACACTAAAATTCAACTGGTTTGATTTTGTTCTAATCACTTTAGTGTTTGTAAAAGGTCCTGAAAAGTAATGTTTTCTTTAATCTCAGTATAATTGCACCAAAAAAAGTAGCAACGCATCCTTGCTTACACTGGCTCCAGCAATGTTCCTCATCAAAAGACATAGAAGAACTGGGTTTTGGACCAAAAGGATGGTTTAATTTGCAGGGGACAGTCTGCTGATCTTACTAATTCCTACTGGGAAATTACTCTTACAGCAAGGCCTCTGTAAGTACAGCTGGAAGATGCTGGTACATACATCTGATCAGTCGGTAATCCTGCCGAAGATACCCAACCAGGACGACCATCATTATAAGGGTCTAGGAGCCTTGTGATGCAGACACTGCTGCCCAAGAAGTTGTACTGAGAACAACTCCTATGTAAAAAGTAAGGGGAGGCCCATGGTATTCCATCACAAGTGTTACTGTCTGTGTCTGATTTTTCTCAGTCAGCTGTCTTTGCGGAGTCTTCCAGATAACCCAGGAATCCGAACAAGAGTAGACCTTGATTCTGCATAACTATTTACACCTTTCACTCCTTTTTGTTACCCATATTTGTGAAGAACACGAATAAGTGAAAAAAACAACCAGCCTAAAAGTTCAGTGCAGTTTAATTACAAATACATACAAGGATAAAACATATTCAGCACCACTTAACTGGCCACACTGGAACAAATTTTGTGAAGCCCAAAGGGAAGAGGAAAGGCAGAGGAGGAGGAGGTATCGAGGGCGCAAGTGCAAGAGCAAAAGCTCTGATGGCTCTACAGAGTTCGATTTTTTTTCTCTTAAACTTTTTCTTGGTCACCTTGTTGACCTCATCTTTCATGGCCCTCTTTATGGCTTGTTTCAGAGTCCTTCTTTGCCCTGGTCCCATGGGGTCAGCTTTTCTCAGCGTCCCAGAGAAAGCAGGAAGAGTTACCCACTGCTGGTTTCTGACAGCAGAGTAAGTTTGATTCAGCTGAAGCAAGGTATACAAGTAGCATAAGATCAGAATCAGGCTTTCTGTGTGTGTCTCAAGATATGAACTGTATCCTTTGAACTGCCTTCTTGATGATATTTGTCACACATTTCCTCAGCAACTTCAAAAGCGTTTTGAGTCCTTTGATTACAGTGCTGTTTACCTACTATCTTAACTAACAGGCATTTGCTCAGAACAGACATTGACTCAAACACTCCCTTTATTATCTTTTCCCTCAAGTGCAAAAACACTTTCATTTACAAACAGCCATATTAACATCCCTGGTTAAATATAAAGCAGTATTGTTTTGAGATCAAAAACATTTAGAAGAGTGATAACCGAGTATGAGTTTCTGTCCTAGATTTGCAGTAAACTCTGTGCCTGTGTTTTCTGCTTTAGGGACCTTAGAAACTTCCTGCCTACCAGTTCTTCACCATTAACAGTATACAGTCACATGTGAGAAACAGGAGCTCCAAGTATCAATCTCACTTTTTGTAAAGAAAATTGTCCCTTGTCTCTAAGATAATAACTTAAAAATGGGTCTAGCACTGTGCTTATTTCCCAGTTCTTTTAAATCGGTGCTTTAGGTCAGCAAGTATATAATAACTATGAATACTTGGCACTTACATTGCATCCTTAATGTAGATCAATATCCATGCTCTACCATTGGAAAACCAATTCACACACAGAAAGGTGCAGAGACTTAGCCAAAGGTCTCCCCACTTCTGTAGAGGTACCTTGAGTTACTTACAGTTGAAGTATTTTGGCCAATGTTTTCCTTACTGTGCCCCATGAACCACTGGTATGGGCTCTGCAGAACCATACGAAAATGTGTTTTCAAGTAGAATTTTAATAAAAGGCTACAGTAAGTTTTGAGAGTTTACTACGCTCCAGTGGTCCAAACTGTTTGGATACTACTGACCTAGACATTTGATATCACAGAATCACCAAAGTGCTCCCTTATGATGGCAGAGCTGTGTTAGCAGTGCAATCTTAAGTCACAGCTCAATGAATAAGGTAGCTCAGTGGCATATTTGCTGACCCAGAGGGCAGATCTCTCAAGGATTTTTACTACCATTATGCAGAGTATGCTTCCAACCAAACCTCTCCAGGTAGGCCAGGAGAAGGATGAGAGCCTGCACAGGTGTAGCAAGGAAACGTGCCTTCTAGCAGCACTCTCCTGAGACAGAAGTATCCCTTGGAAGTATGCTTCTCTGTCTTCCTCTTGTGTGCCCTGTATCAGATCTAGCTGGTGAAAAAAATCACAGAGGAGTGTAATCAGGTAGGGCTGGGGAGTGGCAATTGTATGAGTCACATTTTCAGCATACAGAACTGAGAGGCCTGCAGTGGGTATAGAAATGAGGCACCATGAAAACGAGAGATCAAAGGCACATAAATACAAAGACATATAAAAATAATGGTTGAAATCTCAGCTGATGGGCAGGTGACTCTTGAATCACTTGTAGGTCTTAAGCGGTTCAAGTGTGGCTCCTGCACCAAAGCTCCATCATGAGGATGGCCAGTCTGGGTAATCTGAACCCCAGCTGTTAGACGAAGTGAGCCAGCTGGTGCTCCCGAGCCTGACATCAGTAGGTTGTCTGCAAGTCAAAGACACATGCAGGCCCATTTTGCAGTGGTGAACTGGTAAGGCTGCTCACAGAGATTTCCTTTCCTCTTTGGAAATAGCTGGCATATGTGGATTCTGCTCACATGAAGATTTTGGTATACTGTTCATAGACCCAAGGCATTTGGTGAACTTCTTTTCTTTGCAAAGAAATTACTTAAAAATAAATCCTCTTGGTCTCGCTCGCATAGCAGAACTATTTTGTCTGAGAAAGAACTGTGAGGAGCCGGATCCAGATTTCCTGCTCAGTGCAGTCACATCTATTCAGAGTGTGAAGCACTTGCTAGCCTGGAGCAGTAATGCTTCACACTTACATTGCTCAGATACCAATGTGTTGACAGGGTCAAAAATAAATAAGGAGAATGAACCTCTGAACAGGTTGATAGCTTGTTGACACTAAGGGCTGCATCAGCTCAGCAAAAAGCTGCCTGCATTCCTCCAGTTCTGGGGCGAATGGGTTCATTCAGCCAGGGGTGCAAGTTAGCATAAAACTGCCCTGTCCTGCCGCTGCAAAGCTACCACGTCGCTACAGGAGATCAGAATTTCTTCTTCCTTTTGTCCTGGTCTTTTACCACCATTGAGGCTTTAAGATGGTACCCAGAGGAGTGTTAAGACAGACACGCAACTTACTGTACAGGGGAGAATCACTGCAACATCCCATCACAGCAGATTTTTTTTCCAAGAGCACCTGATTCTGCAAGAGGCTCTGTGTTCCTGTTCTCACCATGGAACCCAAGGAAGATGCATGGTCTTACTTGCTTGGCTGAGGCATTTGTCTCTTTTCAAGCAACTCTCAGCAATGCCATATACACAAGTGTGGTCTACTACAACTCTAATGAGGAATACCAAGCAAAGTCTAATGCTACGTTCCATGTATTCCATGAATTGCTCTCTATTTGAGATCTTGCCAAAAAAACTAGAAGGCATTAATCCATTCTAGCACAGCCTCTTTCTAGCCCACTCTATTTCTGTTTCTTTGTAATGCAGATTGCAAAGCATCCAGTACATTAATTTTTCATAGCATGTTTAAGTCTCCATTTGCACTTAAATCCCATATTGTCAATGTATCTTTTGAGAAAAAAAAAAAAAATAGGAGTTCCACTTTGCAACTCTCACTCATAAGAATAAACCTCACTTGTGAAGTCACTGGATACTGATTTCAGTTTACCCAAAAGAGTTTGATTTGTCTCTTATAAAGCTTCCTGTACAGTTCTAAGCCTACAGAGGGACTGTTCATATGTATATATAGACATAGATACTATGCATACACAGAAGTATATGACCAAATCAGTCAGCATAAGGTAGAATCCCAGCAGATCTTTCCAAATCCAAATGTGTGTAAATTTAATCTGTTAAAATTTCTACAATTTTTTTTTGCAGTTCCATAGATGTTCAATTGTTCAGCTGCCAGGTTTTGCTTGGGTTGCTGGAGTATACTGGCAATCAGTTCCCTCTGTGTCTCATACACCAAAATAGTACAACTGGAAACTAGCCCACATTTCATTACTTCCCAAAAGCTCCTTTACATTAACAATACTTCCTGGAGCTATATTAGCCTGATCAAAAATATTGCCCACAAGAAGTACATTTTTTCTTACCAAATACTTAGATTCTCTTTTCTTCTATTATATTTCAAATCAGAGAAGCTTTTTCTTAGGAGAGAAAAGAGAACCAATAAAAATATCTGATGTCCTCTGAAAAGCAGGAGATTGGTACCAGAGATGTTAACTTTTACCAGTGTCTATGACAGCTGTTCTGTGGGTAAGAGAAATCACCAGGATATATATGTTAAATCACCAGGATGTATTTTAGAACCAGAATATAACAAAACCTAGCAATCTGAAATCAGGTCCAGCTCTTTTTTTTTTTTTTCCTTTTTCCTCTTTTACTTTAGCCATGAGTGCTACCAAACAATTGCACTGGTGAAAAGAAAATCTGGTACCAAACAAACAAAGCTAAAAAATGGATCCTTTGAACTTAAAAGGCAGTATGTTGCTCTGTGACGTTTATACATATTTATAAATGTAACCTCAGTGCTGACAGTAGATTAAAAATTATGAATAAGCTATCACAATGATCAAACAGACTAGAATGTGTCCCTCCATTACATATTGCAAGTTCTCTTCAGGCCAAATTTTGTGAAGTGTGCGCAGTGGAAGGTGAGGCTGCAGGACCTGTTCACATCAGCATTGATGCAAAGAGGACTGCCTAAATTGCCTGAAGTGCTGCCTAAAGTGATTTAGGATGAGACTTAAAATCCCATTTAAAGGGCTTCCATTCAAAGCAGTGTCAAAGCTCTGGTTCTCTGAACAGGGCTGGGATGTCTGTGAAAGTATGGGCCACCTTGCCAGAGTGCACCCAGAGATGGCTGTAAAGGTGAGAAAGGCAGGTATGAAACTACGCAGCAAATCATAAAGGTGAGTGGTTTATATTCATCATCCTGTTATGGAACACTAGAAAACTCTGGAAAACTCCTGAATAGCTTTGCCATTGACATCTGATGGATCTTAAATATGTCCAGTGCTAAGACAGTAGCAAGCTTTAAATATGGAAAGGTGTTTTCTGTTTCCCTGAAGCTCCCTATTAGGAAAAAAGTGCACTAGTCAGATGGCAGAAGTATCTTCGTTATTTATACATGTAATTCTACACAAACATGTGCCACCTTTCCTAAGAACTGGAAAGGAATAGATGGAAGACTGGCAGCACCATCTCCTGGCAGATACAAGAAATAGGGACCACTTTGTGTCAGAAAGCAAGGCCAAGTAATTTCTTTGTGGATTTTAAAAAGACTGTAACAGGAAGTAACTTCACAAGAGTATATTCCCTCCCTAGGAAGATTAACTTTGATATGCTTCAGGGAAGAAAAGCATTATATGTTATTATAATTATGGAGAACACAGACTCACAATTATGAAGAACAAATTCAGGTTGCTTCTGCCTTTAAAAAAGCTCTCTCATTGGCCTCTCCGCTTTCCTTTATATTGTAGTAATAGCAGATTTCTAAACCAGCATAGCAGGTAAGTTAGTCCAGTTGCAGTGTATTAGTGTAGTCCTGGAAGACCACAGAAGACCATAGAAGTTCCCTGTAGCCAGAAAATAATGGAATATGTAGATTTCAAGAGATGCAGCCAAGTTTCTGTCTTGCTCAGTGGGTAGGGGAAATAGCGGGAAAAAACTATTAATATATAAACTGCTGGATCATTAATGTGGAATGTTATTAGACATATTTAGAAAGAGACAACGGGCCAAACAGCACTAAGTAAGGGTGAGGCCTTCAGAGTAATGAAAGGCTGTATGGGACAAAAAACATCTATGGAGATAAAAGAGAGGAGACTAAGTCAGATGAGTTGGTGAAAGACACCCATGGAAGAGAACAGAGGAGAAAACAAAAAGGAAAGGGTGAGGAAGAGAGGAATTCTAGAAACTTCTACAGTTTTTCCTTGAACAGTACAGAACTGGTATGCCACAGGAGTCCAGATCTCATTTCTCAGAACAGTCTCAATCAGCAAGAGGAAGAAGACTTAACCTCAGCGATCAAGACCTTAGTACACCAGTCTTCTTGTCTGTTAACTCTTGCAGGTATGTTCTTGCTATTAGGTCCCATGTTCCATGGTATTAAACAAACACAAGGCCCTCCTTGTATTACAAAAACACGGACGGTGGTTTGCTGTTGGGTTTCTTTCCATGTTTTGGAGGTTATTTTACTTTGAGAAACTTTTAAGGAAATTTTTTGCAGATGATCATGAAAGTGGAAGGACTTACGAACTCATTCATTCCATCCTTGTCCCAAAGGAAGAACACTCCTTGTAAGACATCGCACTTCCCAGGACTTTGCCCAATTTAGATTGAAAAGCCTCAAGTAATAGGGGTTCCAATAATTCCCATGGGAAAATATGCAGCTTTATGCAGCTTACCATCTCTCACATGGGTGGGGTGGGGCTCTGCTTATCTCTTTAGCTCAGAACCAAGATCAGGCCTTTTTCCTTGGGGCATCCTTTACTATTCAAACATTCACAAAACAAAGGTAATCCTCCATCCTCCTGCAGGGCCTGCCACGAAATCTACCTTCCTTTCTAAATGAATTATTAAACTGTGTATTTTAGGAATCACTCATTAGTGGGCTAAGCTCTTTTATCAAAGACATGTTCTTAAAGGAACTCTTCTTCTGGACAGGGTTGGCTGTCCAGTTAGCTGCCTCTGCACTTCTCTAGCTTTTATTATTAACACAAGAAAACACACTTTACTGGCTATATATATTAAATTATTTTGGGGTTTTTTTTATTCATGTGCTGTACTCGTGCTATTCCTCACCAAAACATACTACATACTGCTTCCCATTCATTTCTAATCATATCCTATGAATTTATAATATCCTTGTTTAGGCTGTAATCATATTAATAAAATGGCTCAAATTCCTTAATAGGGGAAGGGAAGAATGCATTTCTATCAATACTGAGTATCAACAGACTCACAAAGTGCTCTTGTACTGGACACAAGAAGATATGTTTGTATAAATAAATAAAAAGCAAAAAAATCACACCGAGACATACCATCAAACTAACCTACTGATACAAAATAAATTATCGTTACTAACAAGGAATAAACAATAATGCTAAATCAATTACACTTTTCCTAATTACTGTTTACTGTTTTGCTATTATATTGTCTAAACACCTTAATCTAACAACTTCACTGTGATGGGCTCTGTCAAAAGGCAAATCACAAACAGTCTGTAACCCTAAAAATATTTACAAGCAATCAACTTTTATTGTTAAGATGTCCTTGTGAGATAAGAAGTACATGGAAGAAACAAACATATTCAGTAGGAAAATTCAAGTGATAACAGAAAAAGAAACCTTTCACCTGGCTTTCTGTATCTTGCTTTACAAGTTACAAAACAGTGAGAGATAAGAAAGTCCACTCATCAATAAAAAACACACCTGTATGGGGACCTCTACAGTTCAATATACAATCTGGAAATATGGACAGTTTGGAGATAAAACAAAACTATTCCAAAAAGTTCCATCTAAAGTTGATTCTAAGAGTTGCAGAAAGATCCTGCAATATTAAATGACATCTGATAAAATGGCAAATGAAAATTGAAGTTTATAAATGCCAAGTATAACCTTCACCAAATACTCACAATAATAACCACTTGTTTAGTTCCTACTTTGGAAACAGATCTTGGAAAGCTGGTGGGGCATCAACTACCTGACATCTCAAATCTGTACTCAGCGGAGGTCAAAAAATAGGAAAGTCACTAGAATTAACACATGAGCAGAGGAAAAGGATATATTATATACTTCAGAATGGGTATACTATATCTAAAAAAATACAGAAAGAGGTAACTAGAATAAACACAAATATGAAATAATTCCACACAAGGGAAGACTAACCAAAATAAGACTTTTCAATTGGGAAAAAAAAAAGCCTCAGAGGGTTACAATAGGTCTCATCAATGACATCAAAGGAGAGAGTGATAAAATGTGTAAAACTCAACAATAAATCCTTTTCGAGAGGATTTGCAAGGATTTCAATAATCTTAGTGTACCAAGTGCCAAAAGCTTGCTAGGTTTTGAAACCAGCTAACTGAACTGGGCATAAAAGCAGCACTCAGAGATGATAAGGCCATAGTGGAAAACCTAAGAGAACTTCCTGTGTCTGTGTTCCTCTGCTGGAACACTTTATCATCGTCCTCCTCTCCAATCTGTTTCAAACTGAGATGTTGACTTAAAAAAAGGTTCATGAATGAGTAGACAAAATGAACAGTAACAGATTCTCTCTGTTCATCCAAAAAACTTGAGGATGCAATACCTGAAATCCTAACTGTCGTGTAAATTCTGTCTTAAAACTTTCTTGGCATCTAAGGAGTGGATTGTATCAAATGTTGCATTATTTTAAAAAAGTGTTTCTAGAGGAAAGCTGGAGAACTACTGATCATTAAAACTGACACCTGTTCTGCACAGATTAGTAGAAACTAGAATTAGTGCATACATGGACATGTATGATTTACTAGGGAAAGGTCAACATGGGTTTTGTCAACATTGTTTTTGCAAAGAGAAGTCTTGCCTTATAAACTTGGTATGAAATTTTCTGAATGTGTCTGCAAGCACTTGGATAAGAGGGATTGGAGAGATANTGGCCAAAGTCTCTTAAGGAGACTGAGCACCCATGGGATAAGAGAGAAGATCCCTGCTTGGATTAAAATGTGGTTAAAAGACTAAGAGTAAATGCTCAGTTTTCACGGTGGAAGGAAGTCACTAATGCACCTTCACATCTCTGTCCTTATTCATAAATAATTTGAATAAGGAGGTGAGGAGTGACGAGACAAAGCTTGCTGATGATACTGTGTTATTCATGGAAGGAAAGAAAAAATGTGGCTAAGAATTACAGAAAGACCTTTCAGTACTTGGGGCTCAATTACTAACACTCATGCTCTACGATATGGGAGACATCTTAATGGTTCTGGCACAGGACCTAATGGAGACCCATGCTCTTCTGAAGCCTCAGTAAGACACCCTGTGTCATCTGAAATAGCACTAGACTCCTTCATATGGGCAACTGAATTGAGCCTTCAGTGACTGGCAGTAAAATAAGAGACGATGGTGAATACAGACAGAGGCAAAGTAACGCATGTGGGGAAAACACAGTCCTACGTTACATGTAGAATAACGGTGTCTGAACTGACCATTACATTTCAGGAGTGAGATCTTGGAAACTGAATGTTACTTGTAGGACAATGTCAGCTCAGTGGAGATCAACAGCACATTGAATGTTAGAAATATTTAGGAACCATATTGAGAACAAGACAGGGAATATTGTTGTGCCACTTTATAAATCCACTGTATGCCCCTATCTTGAATGCTGTATGCAGTTCCAGTCCCACCACCACAAACAGGAATAGTAGAATTGGTAAAGTCCACAGAGTAGCAACAAACACCTTTTGTTGAAAGAACAATTAAATTTCACTTGGACTTGTCAGTCTGCAAGAAAAGCCTTGCCAGACTGAAAGGGGATCTCATGGAAGCTATAAAGTGATGACTGGCATAGAGAAAGAAAAATTGTTTACTGTCCTTTCCAAAGCAAGAACCAGGGGTCATCAAATGGCATCATGAAATGTCAAGCTGAGAGCAAAGAGATTCTTCATACATACAATTACACGGTGGAACTCCCTGACGGCAGGATATTACGGATGCTACAGGTTTACAAGCAGTAGAGGGCCAACCAGACAAATGTCTGGAGGAGATACAATGAGAGCTGCTAAGGAAGAAGACATGACCTGTGACTTAGGGAGTTAGTTGATGCAAATTGTTGGAAATTCAAAGTGGACCCACTGAAGGCTTCACCAGCAGTGTGGCCTCTCATAATCTTCCCATCTTTGGAGACAAGAAACTGGGAGATATACACTCTTGATTTAAGGACTGTGTCTGGCCTTTGTCCTTATGAAAAACTGAATTTTATTCATGCTATAGCTATTTTAAGTATTTCAAGTTAACTAATGAGCAGTGTGGCAAAAAGCAGGATGTGCAATGGTGACATTTTTTTCTCCATTTTTGCTGAGTACATCACTTGCAGTCATCTTCGCTAGAGATCAAGCTAATTCCAGAAAACATTAACTGGCACGCTACAGCACAGCTGTAACTCAAGTATGTTTTCCCATTTTTAATAGCAGTGAGGTGTGCTGTTTGGGAACAGCTGACTCACAGACCCATCACTCATGATTTGTACCAAGTGCCACAATGTTCAGTCATGCTAAGAAAACTACACAAAACCTAGTAAAGTTATCTCGTAAAGTCACTCGCATGGACTGAGAAGAAACTATCCTCTGCGAGTTGCACACACCACTGCACGAGACATCGCTGTGCATGTGAGAAGATGCGAGAGCCCTGGAGTCCTGCCCAGGGCGGGCCCGCACCCCGAGCTCACCCCCAGGAGGGGCTGCAGAAACACGGACACCACTCCCTTTCCAGCGGGGGCAGACGGGAGGCCTGTTCCCCCTCCAGGAGACCGGTAAGGGCACCGCGGTGAGGACGCCCCGAGCGAACGAGTGCCCTTGGGGGGGGGGGAAATGCTGCACCCAGAGCCTCACACCCTCACAGCGCTCACACCTCCCACCCCGCACCGAGGGCGGGCTGCCCCTACAGCCGAGCCGGAGCAGCCAGACCCCCGGCCGAGCCTCGCCTCCCCTCGGCGCCCGCCCCCGCCGCCTAAGGTGGCGGCCCCGCCCGCACCCATAATGCTCCGCGGGCAGCCGCCGTGCTTCCGGGTGCGGG
>VYZV01007939.1:5189-36565 GCA_013401275.1 Pandion haliaetus | reverse complement strand
TGATGGTAGCTTTAATTCCAACTGGAATGCAAGGCTCGAATATTCTTTGTCCCAGAACACAAAGCCCAGGTAGTGGTGATGCAGTGTTGCCCAGATTGTTACATTAAAAGGCTTTAAGATGATTCTTTGCAGATTACTTTTCTGTAAAGAAAGGGTATCTTGCTCCACTTTAGTCCAGCACTAATGGTTCCGCTAAGTTGTTTTGATTTTTATGTTGCCTGTGTGATGTGGTAAAAGTCTTTTCCACTGGAATCCAGGCTGACGCCATGAAACTGCTGTCTGATAGTAGTAAGATGCAAGCTGCTTTTGTTGGCAGAAATAGTCTGTGTCCCGTTACTAATCCCCAGAGCCATCTCAACACTTTCTGCAAAACTGACAGTTAAATCTGAGTCTTGATGACTGTGACCATTAGGAAGTTAAGATTGGGGTGCAGTGCTGGTTCGTTTCTTTTTTTAAACTGGACAGTATAGTGTTCTTCAGAGACTGAGGAAGGTAATTTGGTGTGAAGTTTAGAAACAATTAAAAAACCCCAACAAACAGTGTCTGTGCAGGAGTGCATGCAAATAGAGCTGAATTAATGTATTTTTCCCTTGCTTATGTTAAAGGAGAGCATAATTCCAAGGTTGTGGCACATATTGGGGATGAAGATTTTACAGTGAGAATCAATACTGATGAAGAAGAATACAATATTGAGGTATGTGGGTGTTTGTCTTTCTAGTTAGTCACAGTGACACCTCTGTAGCTCAAAATAGACTTGGTGGTGGTGTTTGTTTTGGGGTGACTAGGGAGGAGGGAGAGAAATGTGAAACCGATTTGACTTTTGCAAGTGTTGAGTTTTATTAGTGAGTGACATTCTCTGACATTCGCATGTTTTAGATACATCAGGGAGAAGGTGTGTTTTAAACAGGAAAGGGTTTTAGAAACAGAAATTGATAACGTTAGTAATTAGTGGTGATCATGTCCTCTAGAATAACAAACTGTGCAGCATTTTGAGCAGAGTCGAGGTCTGTTGAGCTTTCTAAAATTTTGGTTTTGTTATGTCTTGGAATTTTTCCCATTCTTAGAGCTTTATTTGAAAATATGGTATTTTTCCCTGCTCCCTTGTTTCTGTTTTTCACCATTTTCATTGCTTGTGTTATTTTAAAGTATTGGTTTAAAAAACATATTCAACAAATATATAATTAGAGACTATTGTAATGAGTTGTTCAGTGCAGTATATTCTCAGACACAAGCTGTATTAAAATGGCTGAATAACAGTAATTATGTCTGAGTGTTATATGGATATTGTAATTGTCTCCAAACCCAAGGATATGCAGAATTATGGGTAAACCTGAGAAATCCAGTCACGTTAAAGTATGAAAATGTGATTAGAATACCCAAACCATTGTACTTGTGTTTTACATTAAGGGCATATAGTAGGTGTTTGATTGCGATTTAAAGCATTTCTGTGTTTGTGGTCCAGAGTAAGGTAAATTGTCTCAGTTCTTGGCGCAGCCAACACCCTTGCTTCCCACTGGCTGTGTCTGTACAGCTAAATAAAGGCAGGCAATGGCATGGAGGCTCTGGCTTACCCACGCTGCCTAGCTGTTAGCATCTGTGGGTCAGCTTCAGCCCCTAACCGGCCCTGGATGAGATGATGCCTGTGTGCAGTCAGAGATGGTGTGTGCCAGAGACCATTCCCAAAAGGCAGCGCGGATGAAGCGGATCCACCCTTGCCGGCCTTTGCTTCGTGGTCCTCCTGTACCGTTCAGAAAGGCTGCAGACCTTTGTATAAAATGGTGGTGCCCTCACACCTTGCCCTAGGGTGTGAAACATGTGCCCTCAGTTTTGTGCTGCAGACATGTGGCTGCTGGGCTGGCACAGCCTTTGTGTTTCAGGACCTTTTTGCTGTGACCCGAAAGCACAGTATGCGAAGTAATAGTTGTCTGAAGTTGAAAGAGCATTGCCTAAGGGGCAGAGGAGACCCAGACCCAGGTGCTCTGCATTGTGGATGTGGGCATTCTATGCTACTTGGCCTTGCCTAAAGAACAGACCCTGTCCATGTTGTATTTGGTAGTGTTGCTGTAGCTGTTACGTACAGATAATAATAGGGACATGTCAAAAAAGAAAAAAGATGGTTAGTATGCATCAGCTATGGGAATTAGTGTCTTATGTTGGGATTTCTTGGTTTTCTTGTTTTCTTTGGTTTTGGAGAAATTTTCACGCTTGTAAGTGACTTGGGTAGCTATTGAACATTGAAGAGACTGCCTTCTGCTGTGCACTTAGATATTCTCTGTTATCTGCCAGCTCCTGTACTTCTGGCCAGTGCATTTGTTAGCATAGTTTAAGCACTTCCTCCCTGGCTGTGCCAGTTTCCATACTGTTATGGAGGGAGTGGAGGAGCCCGAGATTTCCCCTCAGCTTGCTCATGTTCTGGAGGTGAAGAAAAATTCTGTCTTCTACAGCCTTATCCAGGTGGCTGCCACCGCTCTGTTGAGATGATCTTAGATTTTTGGATGCCTGTGTGGCATAAGAGTTGAATTCTGTTGGCTTTCTTGGGGACATCGTTTTATCAGTATATCTATTGCTGTGGGTGAAATTATCATAGTCCAATGCATTTGTGTGTGTACACATAAAGCTGTAGAGATTTGATGGTACATGCATATAATTTTTTACTTATATAGACTTAGTCTTTGTATTCACCGTATTCCTAATTGGATTTCTGTTCTTCTTGTGCCATCAGCCACTGTGGAGATTTGTAGATAATGTGCAAGATGAAAGACTGCTGGTCTACAGATCTGAAGATATTAAAGATTTCTCAAGATTGCAGTCGCCCAAAGTGTGTGGTTATTTAAAGCTAAACGAAGAAGAACTGTTGCCAAAAGGACTGGAAGACAGGAAGCAAAACGAAGGTGAGTGTCCGTACCTTGGGAGAGCAGCATCTTTGAAACGAATGCTTGAATTCTGGCTGTGTCAGCAAGTAATGTCAGAACCTGGGCAATAATCTCTGTTGCTGCTTCTAGTTTTAACTATTAGCTCTTTAAATTCATTGGTGGGGGGAAAAAAGCAGCACTTTTCCTCATGCCCATTCGCCACCCAAAAAGGCCCTAACAACTGATGAAAGGAAGAAACTGTCACTCAGGGCATGTTTCTTTCTGGCTTGTTGAAAGGGTTTGACCCTACCAAAGTGTAGGCTGAGGAAAGGAAGCTACTTCATGAAGTCAAAGAAGTTTTTGTAATGATAGCTGACAGCAATGTAGGTACGCTTTCTGAGGCGAACATTAAAACAACTTTGTACTTCTGTGCACTGTGCAGCAGGACCTGTTTGGCCTTGGTGGTCACTCAAAAGAATCCATCTTGAGCTATGATGGGTTTTCGAGAGTTTTTGGTCCCTCTTTCCTCTGTCCTTTGCTGTGTCAGCAGAGGTTGGGATAATGACTAGGAATAGGAGGAGGAGATGTGTTAAAGCCGAGGTGATGACCATAAAAGCTCTATAGGTAAATCTGTTGAATAACTCAATTTCACTACTATACATTCCTTTCCTTACAGCAAGTTTGAGGACTGTTAAGAAGACAAAATTTAAAAGCAGTTATTAAAAAAAAAAAAAAATCTCTAAAACTAAACATCCCCATCCTCCCAAAAAAACCCACCCAAACTTGCAGTCATTTCTTAAATAAGGGTAATAGACACAGCAGTGGCAGTTTTACTGAGTGTTTATTTAATTGTATTTAAAATGTTCACATTAGCAAGCATCCATCGGAAGAAAAGAGCCATTCCAGAGAGCTCCAAAAACACATGCAAGATGTTGGTGGTGGCAGATCATCGTTTTTTCAAGTATATGGGCCGTGGGGAAGAGAGTACCACTATAAACTATTTGGTAAGTAAATATACTCTGTTACAATTTGCTGGAATAAATGCAGGAAAAAATATGGAGTCAGTAGTTAAAAGAACGTACAGCTTATGCTACTTCTGTACAACATAATGTATTTACATCTCATGGCAGTGTGTGGTTTTTTTTTTTTTACCTGGGAAAGTGCTAAATCATGTTTTTAAGATACTTTATAATGGCGATACTATAGTTAAATAGTCTTCAAGTTTCACTTATAAACAAATCCCTTCCTTTCACATACTTCTCATGGCTATGCTATTTTCTGCGTAAGAAACTTTCTTTTTCCAGTCAGAGCTTTAGAATCTCCTGGATTTTGAAATCCACTGCAAATGATCCAAGTATCTTTGAAGTTCAAGCACGTTTAAAGCTCATGTGTGAGAGGCAAAAATAACTTGTATAGTTTTTTTTTTCTTTCCCAAAATTCTTCCAGGATCCTCTGTCCAGAACAACAAAATTAGAAGCAGGCACGGTAAACAATTTGTTTGGATGTACATGGGTGTTGTGAGTTAACCCTGGCAGGCAGCTCAGCCCCACCCAGCCGCTTGCTCACTCCTCCCCAATGGGATGGGGAGAGAATCGGAAGGATAAAGGCGAGACAACTTGTAGGTTGAGAGAAAAACAATTTAATAGGTAAAGTAAAAGCTGCATACACAAGCAAAGCAAAATGAGGAATTAATTTACTGCTTCCCACCAGCAGGCAGGTGTTTAGCCATCCTCAGGAAAGGAGGGCTCTGTTGTGGGTACTGGTTACCAAGTAACCCAGCTAAAACCAGTACAATGGGGTTGTCTACCTGACAAGTTTTTGTGAAATAGAACGCCTGCCCACAGCCTTTCAGCAGAAGTGGAGAGTATGGATTTGGGGATGGGAGACAAAACCAAACGAAACCACTTTTGGATGTCTGCTGTTTGTCAAGAGTCTCTTTCTGAGCCTGAATCTTTGAAATGCCGATCACTCTGTTCCACCTGAAATGTTTACATTCCTCAGGTAACAGAGCCTCAGTTCATGTGTTTGCAGAGATGCTATTATCTCAGCATCTGACATATGCTGAGGGTAACCTACTGTTGTGTTTCTTGGGTAGATGTGTACTGTTAACAACACAGTGATTGGAAAACTAAAGCATAAACTATTATCAAGTGGCTCTGAATGTCACTTTTCATTCTGAGCAAGTTTGATGGCTTATATTTAGTAGAAGGCAGTTTTTAAGAAGATGATAACAGCTTGAAAAGGGAGGTATTGATAGTGAGCACTGATGAGAGACTTTCTGGAACCTTGTGCTTGAACCGTAATAAGGAAAATAATAGGTTTTTGGCTGGGAGAGGGAAGCAAGCCTCACGGGTCAGTTAAACTAGTTAAGCATCGTGCTAAAACAAAGCAGTAAAAACAATTCCCTCCTCTGCCCTTCCCCTCAAAAAACCTGGAAAACTAGTATATGAACAAAGTGTTTCCCAAGAAGTCTTGTTCTTAATATTATCACTTTTCCACTACACAAACAAAAGTGCTAAATGGGAAAGTTTGTACTGCTTTTTTTTATGGTGGAAAATTTTCAAGGATATTTGGTAATACACTCTGGATCCAAGTACTTGTTGTCTTTGGATCAGTGAGTATAGTATGCCTGTTATATGAGGTTCAATTTTAATTTGAAGTGAGTGTTTCTAGCTAAGTATGTTGCAGCTTCTCTGAGTGTCTTGAACTTTTATTACATGAAAGCTTGGAACTAAGTAACTCGGTTTTCTTTTCTACATAGATTGAATTGATAGACAGAGTAGATGACATCTACCGAAATACATCCTGGGACAATGGAGCCTTCAATGGGTACGGCATACAGATAGAGCAGGTATTCACCGAACTATGCAAAAGGTTTCCAATTTAAAGGATAAGAACATGGTTTAGCTATCAGGGTTTCTGATTATTTTATCTGAATTAGAGCTAAAATAGTCAAATCCTGTATTATTAAGTCCAGCCAGGACCACTCTGAAATAGCATCTTGCTAGTGGAGGTGTTAATGATCTGACACAGCATGCCAATTTTCAGTTCCTTGCAGCGTTTGAGACGGGACTTTTCAGGGGGAATCTTTCCATGTTTAATCTCAATTCAGAGGTGCCTTTTTTTCCCTGCATACGAGGAATTCTTGTTTCTGTCAGACATACTCTTATGCATGCATTTAATGCTTGCGTCTGTGACTAATGCTTAGCTTACAAAGCCTGAGTGGGCCTCAAACACAGATGAAAAGACACAAATCCTGCCTGAAGAGCTTTAATGACTCCCTTAGACATCATGGTATCATGATATGATAGTGTAGAAGCTGCTATAGGTTGGACACAGGGGATGTAGTGACTTCAGTTTACATGATGGCTTCTGAAAGTTAGTGCACAGAAGTCTGGAAAAGGGCATTAAAAAGAAGAGGAATCCGTCAGCTCAGAGCACTGCAAGAGCTGTGATGTGGAACATGGAGACTAATGGTACAAGCTAGCTGTCCCTTTACTGGGAAAAGGTCTGCAGGAACAAGGAAGGAGAGTTAATTGGGCAGGGAGGGGAGAAGAACATGAGGCACTAATTCTAGGCTATTGGGAAAGTAGCAATCCTTTAAAATACGTTTCGGTTAGCTAGAACTCTGAAATGATTAGGGTTTATTTACACTAGATGTAAATCCTGGTTGTATTTGGGTTTTTTTGATAGAGTAACATGCATGTCAAAGCAGAATGTTAACAGTGAAAACTGTTGATGTTGCCCTGAAAAGGGCTGGTGTGTTTACTTATGATGTATTTGGTGTACCTTAACTAGCAGAGGCTGAAAAGTTAACATTACAAGCATGCTGAGTCTGAATTTTACTCCTTGCAGATCTATTAAGACATTAAGATTACATTGAAAGCTTTTCTTTAGCTATTAAATTGACCAAAATTCCTCTACATTGTTGTTGCCCTTTTTGAAACGTAGATTATCATCCACAATGAGCCAAATCTTGTAAAACCTGGAGAAAAGCATTACAATATGGCAAAAAGTTACCCAGATGATAAGAAAGATGCCTGGGATGTGAAAATGCTGCTAGAGGTAGGTTGTAACCCTTACAAAATTGTGCCCCTCACAGAGAATTACTCATTCATACAGCTGCTCAGTGGTAACAGATGAAACTCTTCTACTTCCTTCGAATGATGTGTAGATGTTACACAAACTAGCTGATGTGCCCTGTAGCCCATGGTAAAGGGCTCCATTGCACAATTACAGAGCACACAGCAATTAGTAGTATAAATACGTGGCCTGAGTAAGAAAGGCAGTCCTGATATGCCTGGCCCTGAGACTGGCTGCCTTGTGACCTTCATCAAATTATTGTACTTGGTTTTCCCCTCTCTGTGAAAAGGGGAAATGAATAGACAAGTTATATAAATGAATGCGTACAATGTACTTGGGTATTAATTTAATTTTCTACAGCTCTGTAGGACAGCTAAACAGCTGCTTTTTTCTGACTTAACCGGATCTAGAAGGTGCCTGTCTGGCTCATTAGATGAATGTTCTTACCTATAGACTTCTAATATGCACCATAAAGTGTCTTACAAANNNNCAAAAGTTCGTGTAAAAATTTTGCCTTTTTTTTTTTTTTTTTTTTTTTTCCTTTAAAGCAATTTAGCTTTGATATTGCTGAGAAAGCAGCTCACGTGTGCCTTGCTCATCTCTTCACATATCAAGATTTTGACATGGGAACACTCGGATTGGCTTATGTTGGCTCTCCCAGACCTAACAGCCATGGTGGCATTTGTCCTAAAGGCAAGGCTTCTTTTTCTGTTGTCCCAGTTGTGGGTTGAAAGCTAGTGTTTGTTATTTGTGTTTAATCCTCTTCTCTGACTGTCATGGAGCATGATATGTTATTTGCCTAGAATCTAGTTGTTGGTTTTTGGATAGAATAGATGGCCATTTTCTTGGCTGGAGCTGGAGAAAGAAGGGAGAGAAGGATAAAAGTCACTAAGCTATCTGGTGTGAACAAGCTGGCTAGTACAAACCCTAGACCAAGGGCTGCTTTGTGTGAGTGCATCTTGCAGCGGTTCTGGAATGGCAGATGCTGTTGTCTTGGAAATTTCTTACATTTTGCCCTTTAATGCAATACATAAGCTGTTTGTGCTGTGCTTGAAAGATTCCCCACTCCAAAAACTGGCAAGAGGCAGGGTCTCACTGGTGAGCCTGTGAGAACAGGAAAGCTGTTCATTTCCCCAAACAAGTATCCCTCTCTCCTCACAAAAAACCTGAAACCTAAGGAAAATGTTTGTCAAATTTTTATTTGTTTATTTCTCACTTCTATAGCTTACTATAGTCAAACTGCAAAGAAGGACATCTATCTGAACAGTGGCTTAACCAGCACCAAGAACTATGGGAAGACCATCCTTACAAAGGTAGGAGAGTATCCTCCTCTGCAGAGCGTGAATGTTCCATGTATGTACATGTGTGTTGTGTGCCATGTGATTGTGACAAGCTTCCATGCTCTCTCAGAAACGAGCTGCTGGCTTTCCAATTGAGTCAGATCCCTGGGGACAAGGACATAGGTCACAAAACCAAAATCATCATTTTTGTTCTTGCTGACAAGGAGAGTCAGGACTGAATGGAATTGAAGATTGAATTTGCTGTGGAGCAGGAATGAGGAAACATAGCTAGTGTCTAATAGGAGATACAGTTGTCCATGTATAAACAGGATTTTCATATCTAAAGATGAATTTAAATATATTTTGCTTTAGCAGACCAACCAAAACCAAACCTTCAAACAGAACAAGCAGTGTTATACGACAAGTAGCCTTATGGTAAGAATAAAATTAGTCTGCTGACTCAAATAAGAAAAAGCTTGCATGTTTGCTATTACGTACACCTACAACATGCACATGGACGATTGTGTACGCTTGGTCTGTTCCATTTGCAAGGTAAAGCAGTGAAAGTAGTGCAGGCAAAGTAGGAGGTTTAGTTTGGGCTTTTAAGAAATTCCTCTATCTGATTTTTGTGTGTGTGTCCTGAATAAGTAGAGCAGAGAACAGTGTAATAGGCAGGGCTTATTAGTGCTAGTACTAAGCCTAATGTAAATTGATGATGTCTGGATTTTTTTTTCTCATACTTGATGAGACAGTAAATATGTAAAGGCCTGAATATGAGCTTTTGTCTCACTTGTAAAGGTACCAGAGCAGTGCTTGTGTTTGCATCTACCAAATCTTTGCAGTTGGGCATATTTCTCTCTTGCTGAATTCTGCTGACTTCTCAGCTGTGCTTTTCTGTAGGCTGATTATAAAGGGAATTCATAATTGATGTGTGGGCTAAAACTTGGCACAGAAGTTGTCAAGAAGCTAGAAAAAAAAAAAGACAGTGAAGCTTTGTGCGAGAGGGATGTCGACAAAGAGCTCTAACTGTTGCCATGCTATTTGCATTTGTTGTTCCATCTCCAAGCTGGAGTTCTGCCTTGGATTACAAAGGAAATTGAGTTTGCTGTCTTCCCAGTGGCAGGCACAAAGCTTGGGATGAGGCAGCGGGAGCATTATGGATCAGTTTCACAGGGAGAGTGTTGCACGGTGTCCACTTGGGTTTTGAAAGAAAAAATACCTGCTTAAAACCCTTCCCCAGATTAAACACAATGAAGCACAGGAGTGATCTCTGGGCCGCTCTCCTGTCTCTGGCTCTTGTGTTAGCTATGCCAACGCTGGGTACTGGTGCTGCTTCTTGCAGTGCTTGGTCCTTCCTGTGCCTGCACAGCAGCTGAAACGACGGTTAGCTCATCAAACTTGCCTCCCTTTCTTGTGAACTGCTCGGTCTCCTTGTGGTTAACTTATTTCTGTGCTAGTTTTATTTGTGGTTGTCACCTTGTGAGCTTGACACCATCTGCTGGTCAAGGCGCTGCAGGGAGGCATGCAGCAAGGCAGAGCCGGTTTGGGATGCTCAGCAGAGGAAGTCCTGTCTTGCATAAATGATGTTGGAAATCCATCCCTCTTGGGCTACATTTGTAGATGTCTTTCCTAGTAATCGTGCAATAGAAGAGCTTATTCAGCACTCCTAATGTCATCATCCGTTTAGAAGAAATAATTCTAATGGCAAGCTATGTTAAACAAGAGATTGGCTAATCATAGTAGCTGGTGTTGGTTTGGATTGTTTTTTGTTTCAACTTTTTATGCCTTCCAGCTATTTAAAAGGAAATTTTCATATTTTAAGTATCTGCATTGCATTGAAAGCAAGATTGAATTGGTATTCTAGGACAGCATTTTGCCTTTAACAGTGGTTTAGTATTCAAACCTAGTCCTGGAACTTGTCTTTGGAAATGGACCATAATTTTACTTGCCTTCAGTCCCCCACTTCAAACNGCCCCCCCAAAAAAAAAAAACCCAAACAAACAAAAGTGTTCACAGGAAAATCCCTTTCCATCTCAGTGTATCTTAGAATTAATTGCTGGTGGCCTGGAAGTAGTTGGAATCTTCTGTTCTGTCCTGCTCAGAATAATTTTTTTCAATATTGCTTTTTTCATGTTCAAAAAAGGAGGCTGACCTGGTTACGACTCATGAACTCGGACATAACTTTGGAGCAGAGCATGATCCTGATAGTCTGCCAGAATGTGCCCCCACTGAAGACCAGGGAGGGAAATACGTTATGTATCCGATTGCTGTCAGTGGAGATCATGAAAACAACAAGGTATAGTTGCCTAGTTTTGCTTCCACGTACAAGCTTCTGCTATGGTCAATGACCGTTTGCATGGCAAGTGTATTTAGTTAATGATACCTGTAGCTTGAAACTGTCAGGACATAATGGCTTAGCCATAAGAAGAAAAGATACTTGCATGATGTTGGGTTCTCTGCCACATAAGCTCATCTTTGGATTCTGAGTTTCACTGGAGTTCATGACATGCCCAGGTGCTTTTTTTAATTAGTTTTCTGTAATTAGCTGTGGCCACATGCTCTTAAAAGCAGGTCATCAGCAAGAGTCAAATGCAGGACCTTCAGTACCAAATCGTGTTTGGGTGGCCCATAGCTGCTCTTGTTGGAGAGAGACTGCCGGATGCCACGGCCATGGTGCTCGCCAGTCTCAGAAGCTTGCACTGGCAGTGCAGACTTGGCATTATGCCTGTTCTGCAGATGAGAAACCAAGATTATCAAGGGAATGATTAGTCTGCAGTCTTGTCTGACCTGCTGTGGTTCATGCCTAGCCCTGCTGCTGAGAGGCAGCGCAATCTCTCCCCGTTGCTACAACTTCACAGCCCTTCCTGGGGATGGTTGCTAGTGCTCCTGAAGCCATGGGAGAGCTGGAGTCAGTTCTGTAACCCTGAGCCAGACTGCGTGCAGGTGTCCCTGCATTATAACACAGCAATGGACCCAACCATTACTTTCCCATCTTAAAATTTTTTCAGGGTATCAAACTGGCAGTGTAGAGGGAGTAACACCAGAATTTGGAGGCGTAAGAAGGCTGAGGCTGTCTTAGATGCCACTTTTTGACAGAAAGGTACGCTCCTCAGTGCTGCTTTTTCCCCTCGTGACTCTCTAGATGTTCTCAAGCTGCAGCAAAAAATCCATCCATAGGACCATAGAGATCAAGGCCCAGGAGTGCTTCAAAGAGCGCAACAACAAAGTGTGTGGGAACTCCAGAGTGGATGAAGGGGAGGAATGCGATCCTGGCCTCTTGTACCAACAGGCTGATCCCTGCTGCTCTGCAGACTGTAAACTGAAAGATGGTGCCAAATGCAGGTAAGGGGAAATAAGCTGCAACTTCTCTTAATGTGGGAGAAAATGACAGGCTGGGTTGAAAGCTCCTAAAGCCACCTGCAGTGTCACAGACCTGTTTCCTGGTTTTAAGGCTAAATGTGTGAGCTGAAGACAATAAAGGATTTCTGGAAAGGCTGCTGTGTGCATGGACTGTTTGCATACATTAATTTTTATAGCATTCTGTTACTTTTTCTGAGAAGCGTCAAGAGCTACAGGCTTGAAGATTGTTATTATTGTTGTTGTTATTGTTACTATTATTATTACGCAAATTTAGGCAGTCAAAAATTAATACTAAAAACTTCCTGGGCAAATACAATATTTGCTTGTATTGCAAGGTGGCTTTGAGCTGGGATCACATACTGGTATTTTCAAGACTGCTGCAAAATATGTTTGAGCAGACAACACAGTGATTGCACTACATGAGTCCTCTTTCTGTTCTTCTTGCTCTTTGGGGTGTTCGTGGCCCTGTGGCAATGCAGTGTCCAGTCTGTCTTTCCAGAGTTCAGCTCTGCACTACGTAACAGTAGAGAGCTTGTGCAGCTCCTGTTGTTTAGCAAGAAATCCCTCAGTTTGAATGAGTGTTTTTGTACTAAGGGCCTTCTTGCATTAGGTGCAGAACAACGAGAATAAAGACAGTGCAGAATGAAGAGTAGTAAACCTTTAGGACAAATGGAAGGGAGGAAAATGCATGGGGAAGAAGAGTGGAAGATCTTGTCCAAAGTTGCACAGCAAGTGACAAGAAGAGGATCCAAGTGCCTTGAATAAATACAAGGGTCTCTGTGTTGTCTCTCAGTATGTTGTATTTTCTATGTGCTTTTACTTTGGTAAATGAAGAGTGAGTGGGTGTCTAGAAAGGTGGTTGTGGGAGGGGGGCAGAGAGGGCGAGGGTTTTGAATCAGTAAGTCAATCTCCAAGAAGTAGCTGCTTTTTTTTTTTTTTTTTTTTTTTTTTTTNTTTTTTTTTTTTTTTTTTTTTACCCCTAAACATCCTTTTTCCCTGGCTTTGTCATCCTTGTACTTCTTTTTAAAAGATGGCTTAATATTTCTTTCTTTCATTTTGATATTTCCACAGTGATCGGAACAGTCCCTGCTGTAAAGGCTGCCAGTTTGAAAGTGCACAGAAGAAATGCCAAGAAGCCATAAATGCCACTTGTAAAGGAGAGTCTTTTTGCACTGGTAGGATGTGGTTCTGTCCCCTCTACGTCAGCTAGCCAAGTGCTTCAGGCTCAGTGTCCTGTTCAATCTGCTTTCAAACTCTAGTGCCCTTTATTCATCCGGTACATGTAATTTTAGAGACCAGTTAAGTGTCATGAAATTGCCCTATAATGACTTTCATTGTAGTTCAGGAGTCACTTGGTGATTTACTGCCCAGAACAACATGAAAAATGTTGATTTTTTTTTTTTTCTTTCTTTGTTTCTTTCCCTTAAAAGAAGAAAAAGCAAAACAGAGTGTGTCACTGGGAGGGGACAAGGTTGAGCTGAATCTTGCCATAGAAAGGGTGGAATTACTGCAACTCTGCTTCACTTCCCCACTTGTTTACTTCCTCCTCGTAATCTTTCCTGGAGGCAAGGAGTCAAGTCAGAGCTGCTGCTTTGCAGATGGTGCCTCCAGGGTCTGCTACCTACTGCTTGGTTGCCAGTGCCACAATGCCTGAGTTGCTGAAAGCCTCCAGAGCTTCTGCTGCCTCTCGGAGGAGCTGGCAGGCAGCCTGCAGATGAAGGCAAAGAAGAAGCTGTTGGGGTTCCCCCCTGGGATGAGTCTGGATTTCCTTTATTTTCCGTTTTTCTTTTCCTGCACACTTAGATGCTCTGCCCTTTGCTCTAACACAGTCCTCCCACTCTGTTGACCCCCATCTGTAGGGAACAGCAGCGAGTGCCCCCCTCCCGGGAATGCTCCAGATGACACCGTCTGCGTGGACATGGGGAAGTGCAAGGATGGGGAGTGCGTTCCTTTCTGCGAGAGGGAGAAGAACCTACGGTCATGTGCGTGCAACGGTGGGTGACCCAGGACTGAACTGAAATGTGTGCTTCAGCTCTGCTCCTCGGAGAGTACTGGCCTCACTCTGGGGGTTGTCTGTTGGAGGGCAAAATTTCTGGTTTCTGAAAAAGTTTAAACGTTGGTTTTTCAGGACTAGTGTTTTCTTTTTGGAAGAAAAATGTAAATGTCCTCTTGTCCTCTGATGGTCTGGGTTTGAAGACATGTAGATGAGACTTAGAATCACAGAATCATTTATGTTGGAAAAGACCTTTAAGATCATCGATTCCATCCATAAACCTGACACTGCCACATCTACCACTAAGTCATGTCCTTAAGCACCACATCTACATGTCTTTCAAATACCTCCAGGGATGGTGACCCCACCACTTCCCTGGGCAGCCTGTTCCAATGCCTGACAACCCTTTTGATGGGAAATTTTTTCTAATATCCAATCTAAACCTCCCCTGCAGCAACTTGGGCTGTTTCCTCTTGTCTTATTGCTTGTTACTTGGGAGAAGAGACCAATACCCACCTCACTACAACCTCCTTTCAGGTAGTTGTAGAGAGCGAGAAGGTCTCCCCTCAGCCTCCTTCTCTCCAGGCTAAACAACCCCAGTTCCCTCAGCTGCTCCTCGTAAGACTTGTGCTCCAGGCCCCTCACCAGCTTCGTTGCCCTTCTCTGGACACGCTCCAGCACCTCAATGTTTTTCCTGTAGGGAGGGGCCCAAAACTGAACACAGTACTCAAGGTGCGGCCTCACCAGTGCTGAGTACAGGGGAACACTCACTTACTTCCCTACTCCTGCTGGCCACACTGTTTCTGATACAGGCCAGGATGCCGTTGGCCTTCTTGGCCACCTGGGTACACTGCTGGTGCCCAGGCACTTATGGTCTGGCAGCCCAGTTAAAGATCCCAACCAACCTCTGGACCCAGCATCTGGCAGACGAGTGGTAGCCTCCAACAAGTGGTTAAAAGACAGATTTCAAAGAGGTTAAAGTGTCTCGAACACAGGATCCCCGAGTCCAGCCCTCTGCTACTGCAGACCTGCCTGTCATGCTGTCCATAAGCTTTACTGTTCACTTGCTCTCCATCTCGGCTCTTAAATCCGGTAAAGCAGCTGGGAGTAGGAGGAAAGCTTCACAGGGGCAGTGCAAGTACATACTGTGAGCCCCACTGTTTAAGATGGAGGGCATGGCTAAGGAGAAGGGTGCCTAGAGGACCCAAGGTCCAAGAAATACTTAAATCTGTGCTTGGATATGTTTGGAACCTCTTCACCTGCCTGTTGATTCCTGCAGTGTTGAGGTATCAGCTTGGAGAGCTTGGTCCCACTGTGTCCCCTTGTATGTTGCACAGGGCTTCTGGTTGAGTTTCAGCCTTGGTCGTTGGACTAACTGAAACTGGGCAACTCGCACAGTCCTGCCTTCCCCATGGGGAAGCTGGGCAGGAGCACAGTGAGCCAGGGGACACGTGGGGTAATGCATCTGCTGGTTACGGGTTGCAGGTGATTCTTGGTACTTCCGAGGCACGAGTTTGTTGTTTTATTACAGAAACGGATAATTCCTGCAAGGTGTGCTGCCGGGACGAGCAGGATAGGTGCATACCGTACGTCGATGCTAACGACCAGTTCTTGTTCCTGCGCAAGGGGAAGCCTTGCACTGTGGGCTTCTGCGACACAAATGTAAGTTTTCTTGGATGTCAGTGCACTTCACACTCTGCTTCTGTGGCTGGGTGTTTTGGTTCTCTGTGACAAGGACTGTGCTAGTAAAGAGAAACCAAAGCTTGACGTGCTGCTGAGCAGGGTGATACTGTGTAAATACCTCTCCATGGGTAAATATTAAAGGGTGTCTGAAGCTGCAGATGGAAGTTAGTTCTGCAGAGACCTGTGCAAGGTGAAGCTGTTACCTTCTACCATTGCTTATTACCCCCTTCTGCTGCTCCTCACAGCTCAGCCAGCTGGCAGTTTGTGCGAGGGAGGTGAATGAGCACTGCCATAAGCTTGGTTAGGTTTGTAGTGCTTGCTATTTCCGTTGTTTGTGTTAGCCCAATTAATTTTGACTAAAATAATTCAGGCTGGGGAGCAGTCACGAGAAAACATAGCTGGCAGTATCTGAAAGGGGCAGTGAGCCTGTGGCAGGGAGATTGGTGGCTTGCTGGCAGTCAGTGACCGTTTCTGTGGTCCATCTGCACGGACAGTTGTCTCACCTGCAGACCTCAACGGTCGAAGCTAAACTGGGTGTTGGCAGAAGGGAGCTCGGACAGCAATAGAATTGAAACCGTTTTGCCAAAAATAAAGGCAATAAAAATGGACTGCTGCTACTGGGCGTGCGTGTAAATCTGTATTCAGAAGGTGACTCAAGTGCTGCTGTGTCTGTTGTTTTCATTTCATTACAGTCTTTGTATCTTCTTCCCTCTACAAGAAGGCAGTAAATGCTTAGATAGCGTAAGATTATTTTGTAAATAAGTGTTTACTTTTGCAGGGCAAATGTGAGAAGCAAGTACAGGACGTGATTGAGCGATTTTGGGATTTCATAGACCAACTCAGCATCAATACTTTTGGTAAGATATGTAGCCAAATCATTTGGGGGTTTTTTTTAGTTCATGACACAAGCCTCTAAACTCTTGGAGGAAGCTAGCTGGCTGTTTTATATATGCAAGGGTAGCTAGTAGCTGTGTTTCTGATATATAAAAATATATTTTTGCCTAAAGTTTGACGATACTGATCTTGCCTTTTAAAGCTGAAAGGATGGGGGATCATTTTGCATTTTTCCATTCCATTATTTTCTAGGCATCTTCCAAGCTTGTAAAGGAGACGATAGCTTCTTGTCTGAATACCAAGAAGCAGGTCAATTAGAAAAAAAGAAACAGACAGTCTTTTTAGAGGTCAGCTAGATTCAGCGAGTATAAAGTGGGCCTCTCAGTGGGATTTAAACGTCAACAGACTGGGAGAGGAAAACTTCATTTCTCTCTTAGTTAAGAAAACCACCGAGGCCACGCACCTCAAGCTGTGTGCCTGTCCTGAGTCACTGCCCAGCCACTGTGAGTGGGCCTCCCTGGTCTCGATCCCCACCGTGCAATCCATGCAGGTAGCCCTCCAGCGTAACCCCCCGGTGTCTCACTCTGTGTTACTGGAACCATACAAAACCTGTTAATGGTTTTACATTACACAGCCGGTGCTGTGTAATGACTGGGTAACTGCATACACTCACAGTAGTGCTGTGCCTACACAGTGTCATTATCTGGTCTGGGGCTTTCAATCTTGAGTTCTAGGGTCAAAAAATTGTTCCTTAGGTAATCGTTAAAGCTGCTTAGCCTACTCAGGTAGAGGCAGTTTGTGTATCTTTGATGTACAAATACTTTGTTTATGGAGGCAGGTAGTTATCACATGACTGTAAAATCAGAATTTGGTAACAGACTCGCAGTGTGTCCTCTATAATCGAGAGGGCAGCTTGGCTAACTGTTCCCAGTCAACTCATTAAATGTTACAGCCTGTCAGCATGTCTCATCAGAGAACAGAGGAGAAAAACTGTTAACATAGCGGACACGATTTTCTAAAATGGTATAGTTTCTTTTATTTCTGCCTAGTCCTGCAGCCTGTGCTACTCTGAGCAATTCTGTGGCTTGCCTTGCATGAGCAGTGGCTGCAGAATGTGTGTATGTTCGCAAAACAGTATTTGGCAGGTAACTAAGATTTGAACTGATTTCACAGGCAAGTTCCTAGCGGATAATATAGTGGGCTCTGTGCTTGTCTTCTCCTTACTTTTTTGGATTCCTCTCAGCATCCTTGTGCACTGCGTGGTGAGTAAGCTGTCTTGGAGATGACTGCTCTGTTGGATTGAGCTGTTAAGAGAACACCCTTCATGTACAAAATGGCAGATGTCTGTGGGAGAAGGTGATGGGAAGCTTTTAGCAAACCCCAGGGGGGGAATCCGGCATATGTAAGTCTTACTGCTCCTTCAGTAGGCAGAACTCCAGCTAAACTCTGCTGGGCTCTGGTAGACCCAGAGCTCCCATGACTATTCCTTGGAGCTCTTCTCATTCTTTCCCAGGCAGATTTTCTTCCTCTGCCTCCTGAATTCTACCCAAGTAATAATTTTGGTAACTTCAAAGTTTTCTAAAGCCCTGCTAAGAAACAAGACACCCACATTTTGTGGGGAGACCCAGCGTGGGAAGTGGTCTTGGTTGAGATTGGGTGGATGGGTAAAGAGAGCGAGCTCATGGCAACTGGGAGCGTGGGCACGTGGCGTGATGCTGACAGCAACGTGGTTAGAGCAGGGGGTTGCTGTGCCTGCAAGCACTCCTGGGATGGATGGGAGGGCATGGGAGGTAGGGGAGGGGAAAAGAGCCCCACACTGCTGTGTCCCTGCAGGGAAACGGGGACAGGGACCTTGCAATTGGGAAACTAACTTTCTTATTGTTTGTTTGTTTGTGTGTGTGTGTGTGTTTTGGTTTGCTTTTGTTTTCCAATAGGACAAGAAATTGGACAAGCAGTATGAGGAGAACACAAAGTCCCTGTTTTGCCCCAGTGTAAGTGGCTATCTGAATACGAATTGGCAGAAAGTTAACCAATGTGTATTAGAAAATCTGAACCTAAGGTGTGTGTGGAGCATTTATCAAAGAAGTGATTATAGGGAGACCTGGAGCCCCGTGCCTCACGCTGCAGGTGGATGAATCAATTTGAGGGAAAACTGTTTTCTTGAACGAGCCTGTGTTCGATATATCAAGCACTGCAGCTTGGCAGGGTCTGATTCTTCCTTCCTGCAAGAGCCGCGCCTTGACCTTGTTGACAAAGCAGCTCTCTTGCAGCAGCCGCAGCTCCCGGGGCAGGAAGCTGCTCTGCTCTGCGGAGCACCGCTTCACGCAGCGGGTGCCTGTGCACGGGCTCCCCTCGGCACGGGTCATTCGGCAGCTTCAACCACAGACCGCTTGTTCCCAGCCAAGTGGTGTCAGCGAAGCACGAGGCTCAGCGGGGTGACGCTGCAGAAAAATCTCTGCGAAATGTGGTGTCTTTGCTGCAGAATGATCGTTTGCAGGAGTCAGCTCCTAGTGGCCAGATGTGCTAAAGCCTTCCAGTTGCTTACGGGAGAGCTGGGACCCGTCAGTGACACTTCTCACCTCGTAGATACCGAGTTGGGAGAGGGGAAGAGCAAAAAAGTACGTAGATAAATTTTAATTACAGTCCAGCACAGGGTACCTTCTGACATAATTTTTTTTTTTTTTTTTTTTTTTTTCTTTTGGGTGTCCTGTCCAGTGCTTTGACAGCCCAATTCTTGTTAATAATTGAAACCTTCAATTAAGGAAGTGTTGTTTTGTAATGGGAGGGGGAAAAAAAAGGCCTTACAGAGCTCTTTCTTGTACAGCCGCTGGGGGAAGCATACTGAAGTCAAAGACTGCTGAGGCAGATTGCCTCTGTCGTCTACTCTGATGTAACTGATCTTAGTTCGAGTCCCCCATAGCTGGTCTTGAATGCCATAAGAAAAGTCACCTTAGAGCTTTATACCTGAATTCAATCAAAAACATCCCAGAAGCAGGTGTAGCAACAGAGCACAGGTATAGTTAAGGGGCTCCTTGCACCAGCAACAGTTTAACAAAGAAATCTTGTGTCTTTCGGACCTGCTGAGGATTGAGCGGTTGGGAAACGTGGTACTGGTAGCAGGTAAAATCTCATTCTGTCCAGTATTAGCATTTACTAAGGTGCTTGGAGATTTTTTTTATGCCCAGAAATCTCTGGGTACTTTCCAAACCGTGCGCAAGTCGAAGCAGAAATCAATGGACTTTAACTTAATCTGGGTTGTAGAATTTGGGTGCGATCACACTGGTCCCTCCAGTCTTCAACCCTGCGTTCAGGGCAGCTTATGCACGTGAAACAGGGAACTGTTCAGGCGGGAAGAGTGGAGTAAGGTGTACCTTGGACCGATTCCCTGCACTGAGCTCTTGGTGTTACCTGGCGTGGCCCTGCGTTTCCAGTCCTAGGTTTTGCCAAAGCAGCGTTGGGCCCCAGGGGAGGTGGGGCCGAGTCGTCAGCTCTTGTCCCAGTGAGGCTGTCACCCATGGTGCTTTATATGGAGAAGGAACAAGCAGAGAGAAAAGGGCCCTTCTACCTTTAGTGCTTAGCGTAGCTGGATTTCTTGAGGAAAAACCAGTAGAACAAATTACTTTTGTTGGATGCTCCCTTGCTCCTGTGTACGTATAAATCTACTGTGGAGGAAAAGGAGTTGGATTTTGAATTTCACAGTGCAGTGGGCTCAGCCTGGTTAGCACAGAGTGACTTGCGGTAGCACAAGGGCAGTCAGCACATCTCTGCTGGGAGTGGAGGCGAGGACACGGTGGCCTTTAAACCGTTCTGACGGGAGCGCAGGTGCTCCTCAGAAGGTGCCTGTTGCCTGTTCCCTTTGAAAGTGGTGCAAAAACTGAACCCTGAACTAGATCCTGGTTGCTTTTCCCAACGTTGCTGCTTGTGTCTTGCAGAATGTGGAGATGCTCAGCAGCCTGGACTCTGCCTCCGTTCGAATCATCAAGCCCTTCCCCACGGCGCAGTCGACAAGCCGGCACCAGCCGCTGCAGCCCATCGCAGCCGTGCCCGCCGTCGCTGCGGCACCCAAACAGGACCACCAAAGAATGGACACTATTCAGGAGGACCCGAGCACCGACTCTCACATTGATGAGGATGGGTTTGAGAAGGACCCCTTCCCAAATAGCAGCTCAGCCGCCAAATCTTTCGAGGACTTGACAGACCATCCTGTCATTAGGAGTGAGAAAGCTTCGTCCTTTAAACTACAGCGCCAGAACCGGGTGGACAGCAAAGAAACAGAATGCTAGTGTCTTGCTGCCTTCTAAACGTATGACTTGTGTCTGCAAAACAAGGATCTAAAACCATTTCATTTATATAAATATAAATATATGTATATATATTTTTGTGAGGGAATGGGAGAAATAAGGAAGTGACCTACTGCAGATGCTGGTCATGTGTATGACCTTCCTTAAATTACGTTTATTAGAGCATTATATCTTTTAAAAAGGAAAATCCAAACTAAAACTGGCTTGTTTTTGAAGCTTTTTGGATTTGTTTTTCTATTTCCTTGACCTTTAACATTTCCTTCAACCTGTGGTGCAAAACCAAATATCCTGCTGGATATTGGATTGTGTATATCAGCCTTTTTTATAATTTAATATTTTGTAGTCTGACAGCACTGATAGACAAAATTAAGGGGCTTTTAAAAACAAAATGAGAACACTGCAGTATGTTCCATATAGAGTAGATCATTTAGCAATTTAAGGTACATGTAAGCAAAAGCCTGAACAGATGCTTTCAGAACAGTATGAGAGTAATGAAACAGATAAAAATAGTCACACAGCATTGAATGAAGATGCATAATTGGATTCAAGCAGCTTAAGCTATACAGCTTCTAAATAAATAAAAGGATCATAGAGGAGCTGTTAAACCTTACACGCTGCATGGAGATGCTCCTCTAGCATGAGACTCTTTTGCCTCTAGTACTGAGGTTGTCTTTGGCTTCGTGGCAGAGAAGGGTTTTCGTTGGGAGTTTCCCTCTCTGCATGAAGAGGCTTGTGTGTCGCAGGTGTCTGGTAGAAGGAGGTGTAAGGGGAGAAATCATTTATGCGGATGAGGACCGCTTTAACCAGCTGTTTACAGCAGTTGTTTCTGTGCAGAAGTGTTTCTCTGAATGTTGTTTTGAAATGGGTAACACTATTGTTGGGATGTTCAGAGCTAAGCCTCAGTTTTCAGGGTCTGTGTGGCCTTTGGAACCTCCTACTGCATAAATAAATGGGGGGAAAAAAAAAATTCCTGCCATTGGGGGGGGGCATTTGTTTAAAAACGATTGTGAATTTAATGAGAAAAGAAATAAACCTTTGTTAAACTTACAGGGCAAGTATCAGGAGGAGACTTTACGACTTTAGCTTCCCACACAGGTAGTACAGTGTGATGTTAAAATTGGTAATTTAATGGTGTCCTCTACTTTGCAGACCTCCAGGTGAATCAAGGAGAGCTGGGGATGGCACGAGTGTTGTTTTAGCTTAGCAGCAGATGGACTGACACAGTGGAGTCACAGAGCAACACTTGTGACAGAAAAGCACCATCTTCAGTCTGCATTGGTTTTCTCCCATGATCTGTTGATAAAACTGACATAAAATGTGACCAACAGTAGAACCCTTTTAACTGTTACAGGCCTGCACTCAGAAAAGCCTTTGTGTTTTTAAATGTGAGGGAAAGGAACCAAACCTGTGCTGAAAGGATTGCGGGAGTACCCCCCTCTCCTCCCCACCCGAGGACACTTGTTACACTAATACTTGAACGTGTGCCTTATGGTATTCGTATCTGACTAGCTATTGTGTTTTATATACTGGTTTTGAACTTTGGGATTTTTTTGTTTTGTTGGGGTTGTCTTTTTTTGATTCAGTGCAAAGTATATATGCGAGGAGTTAATTTAATTCCCAATACAATAAAGCTTTTTATATTAAAAAAAAAATAATTAGTTAAAGAAGAGCTGTTTCTGTGCAGTCCTTTCAGAAAAGATCTAAATTCTTCAGCTGTCAACCCCTGAGTTACAAGCCTGGCATGCAGCCAGACTTGAACCAGTTATTTCCAACTGCTCCCCTCTGAAACGTGGCTGCTGCGGAGGCCAGAGCCTGAGCATGGGGGTTGCGGATCTGTGCCCGTGGGGCTGCGCTGCTTCCCATGGGGGACGGAGTTGGTCTCGCCATCTGTCTTGTTGATTACGGTCAGTTCTGACAGCGAAATCTTTACCTAAGGTATGGCTGTGCGGTCACACGCCTTTCTAGGTAACAAATCTGCAAGTATGTGTTCTCGGCGCTAAGGGCTTTTACTTCCCACGTGAACAAGCGGCAACGGCAGGTGCTTGGGAGCATGAAAATAGAGGTTTGGAGCAGTCCTTGGACAGCACAGAACACATCCACTCAGCTGAGCCCTGGTGTAGAAACTGTGAAAGCAGTTCTCGTGCAGTTTGTTTGTAAGAGCTGAGGCAGGGAGAGAGCTACAGCTTCCACAGGGAGCCCCTTCTGCTGTTCAGCCAGTCTTTACTGTAAGCACTTATTACAGAAAGGATGGTCTAGTTTAATATTCATAAATATTTATAAATCAAACTAGCTTCTGGTCTAGCTCCAGGCACATGAAAAATCACTGCTTAATGTTCTAGTTTGTAACACTATTATTAGTGTAGATGACGGGCCTTGGCCAGCTTGTCTTAAACGAAGCAAAGGCAGCCTCATGGTGCTACCGACAGAGGACAGCTTGATGGTTTCTCATCAGTCTCTCTGTCTCTCCCAGTGGGTAATAAATACATCGCTATTGGCCTCATCTGTTTTGTGCCAATGTAACTGTTAATACAGCTCAGAATTATGTAGGTGTTTTATTTGCTGTGATGGATAGACTTTTTACGCCATGATCCAGTAGTACCCTCATTTCTGCTGCTATCTGGCTGGCCAGCCAATTATTTTCAAACCCACTTTTCTCCATGCTTGTTGAAATTCATGTAGGTTTCAGCTAAGCTTTTGCAGTTTGGAAAGGTAGTTTTGTCACTATACATAAGTATGCAGTACTCATCTCTCAGATCGATAGATCGATTGTTAAATTATGGATGAATACCAAAGCAAACTTGAAAGGTCTCCTTAACTTTTGATGGCAAATGACATGGTGCAGCTTTGTCAGCAGAGATGTAGACCCTTTTTAGTAGTTTCAAGCTTCTCAGAACGAGCGTGTGCAGCACCAGTTTTGTACTACCCAAGAACATGCACTGCTTTGAAATCCGTGCCTATACCCAAGAGCGAGGTGCGAAGAAGCTGCTGCTGGTGCCAAAATTAGTTAAACGTTAAAACCCCCGCTCCGAACTACTGTATCGCTATCAAAAGCCTTGTGAAAGCTCAGATCATGGCTTTTACTCCTGTATTACATCCAAATAAATTAACCTGGGCTGACACGAATGGCTCTTGACAAACTCCATGCTACAGCCTCTTACCAGATCCTAGGTGTTTAAAGCTAGTAGATGGTATAATCAAAGTGTAGTCCCCAACGCTGAGCTGGGCCAGGAACTCCTCCGGGCAGCCTCTGTCCCTTGGTCACGGCGCAGCCAAGACTCCCGTTTTCCTCCAAGCCTTCCAAGGAGAGAGCTGCTCATCCCCACAGATGTTCAAACTACCGGCACAAGCAGCACGCAGACAAACCACCCGATGAGGGACGCTGAGTGGTCTCACCTTTATTCTCCCACAGACCAAGAGAAGGGGACACAGGAGAGTACTGACAGGGGACTCCCACTACCCTGTTCCCCAAGTACGCAATGTTCGCAGTGTGTTGCTGGAGACCGGCTGTTTGTAAACAGACTGGCTTTGTCAGGCTTGTCCTTGCTGCAGGGGATCTCACAGAAGACTGGCCTCGGGGTTCGTATGGTCCACGTCACGCCAATAAGGAAGCAGTGAAGGAAGAGCAGACAGTTTTTTTTCCAGGCGTGACCAAAGCTGTGCTGCTAGAAAGCTGTTGCCCTTTGTTGATAAATGAAGACCATCAGACAAATAAGAAGAGAAATCCTACAGGGGAGGTTAAAACCATGTATTAATGTGTTTGCTAGTTGCAAATAGAAGGTCTTGAGTAATTTTTAAGTAAGTTAAGTTCTTCAAAGCCAGCTGGTATATATACTGGTTTTATTTTTCACCGTCTGTATTAAAATATTAAGAGAATGTTCTGATGGCCAAACTCACTGCTATTCATCAGGAAAAGATCACAAGATTAAGTAAGTGATGCAATCAAAACATTGAGTCTGCTGCACTACTGAACAGCCTACCGCACCAGGGAGCGCAGGAGAGAGTAAAGATTTAGTGTCCGAACTGGCGTTACGTGCTTACGGGAAAAGGCTGCAACCTCTGTCACATGGACGAATTTGGGTATTTGGTCAGAAGCACCAGCGAGGTACCTGTGCAACCTGATCTAACTTTGAAGTCAACCCAGCGCTGTGCAGGGGGTTGGACTAGGTGCCTCCAGAGGCCCCTTCCAACCAAAACTATTCCATGATTCAAAGTAAGTCCAAGGAAAAGGTTATTTACATGTAATCACCCAGGGGACATTTGCTAACCAAACAGAAGGGCCAGGTTGTATTAAGCTTTATTTCTTGTAGCCCACCATGAAACATTCTAGATTATTTCCTTCCTTCGCCAAAGTGTAATTTGGATATATTTTGTATTGTTTCAGTGATAACGCAGCACTACCGGTTCCTCTACGCTAAATGATGCATTTCACAATTCATGACAGTTTCAAAGTCTTTCTCATGACATCATACCTCATCTTTTTGCATCAGTGTCCAGAGGTCGAGTACATCCGTTCCACAGTCCCTCGCGACCTGAACACAGGCCTGGGCGTATTCCCCAGTGGTGGCATTGCGGCGATTTAATTTGTCACCTATCAATCAGAAACAAAGAAAACATTTTGCAATCGCAACTGATACAGCTTGATTTCAGTCTTCTGTGGTACACATGATGCGAAGATACAACCAATTACGAACTGAATCTGAAGCAGCTCAATTTAAGTGGCTGGAAGCTATAGCTTATCTAGTCTCTTTCAGGGCACATTTTGTTTTTGCGGCATTTGAAGATATGTATGTTTCTTGTCAACAGATGTGCAACAGGTGAGAGAAAGGCAACAGCAACAAGCACGCAGGGTAACAGTTGTGCTGCTCACAGCTTTCACCTTCTGGCAAGGTTCAGGTGAAATCAGTGCATAGATTTAAAACTCCTCATACACCTGCTACTAGCACGTAGAATAGAGTTAAGTAAACGTAAATCTATTTACAAGCTTGCCTCCTGGATGACATCTGACATTTAACATCTCCTTGCAGCAGTCTCCTCATTGTTAACGTGGTGGTAAAGCTGGGGTACGTTTAGGTCCAAAGCGCTACTAGCACTCGTGACAGACTGCTACATTTGTGTGTGCAGTTGCACTGGGAGCTGGACGTTCAGTACATGCTCAGTGCCAGCATGGACCACGGTGAAACTTTGGCGCAGGATATTATTAACTTATGTATGTTGTTTGTTTTTGTTTTAATGGGACCTATAAGGCAATCCGTCAGCTCCTTCACTACTTCCTCCTTGCATCTGATGATTCCCACTTCTTCGCACTGCCATCTCTTTCATCCCGTCGTTGCTTTTCATCATAAAAACACCCTCGGCAGCCGCGCTGGTCCCTCCCCGCCACGGTACCTTTCCTAATTCTTGCTTTCTTCAACTTTCTTCCTGGTTCAACTCTCCCATAGACGGAGTGGCCTTTCAGCTTGCTCAGCCTCCACCATGCAGCGCTCCCTTTGTTGCCAAGTTCCCTGTATTGATCACAACCTCACCTCCCCGGGTGAGGTCCTGCAATCCTGTCCCTTTTCCTTTCTATGACTTCTAATACAGCAGAGCTGATAATTTCTTATTCTCCCTTTGCCTTTTCTTTCATCGTTAGGGTTACTTCTAGATTGTTTCATCTCTTCTTCCATTGCTGGAAGCATACAAACACACACCTGCTCTCAATGTGCAGCTCTACAGGAGCACGTGCTGGGTCTATAAGCTAAGGGCAGCAGCCAAAGGAAGCTCAGGGAATACAGGGGTCTCCTGAGGGACCAAGGAGGCAACCTAGTGATCCATCCCAACCTGCATGTGCCCACCCAGCTTGGAATGGAGGACAGCCAACGGTGGGGAGCAATGGGTTACGGGATACTCAGAGATGCCAGATGCATCTGGGTGTGTGGGACTGATCTGAAGGAGCTGCCTGTTGCATTGGTGAGGTCAATGCCTACCACCTACAAAAATTCATGGCTAACAGGAGACCCATGGTGACTGGAAGAAGGTTAACGTTATACCCATTTTTAAGAAAGGCAAGAAAAAGGACCTGGGGAACTGTTAATCGCTCAGCTTCACCTCAGTGCTGGGAACGATAGTGGGGTTACCTCCTCTTGGGATTCATTTCCAAACACATGAAGGACAAGAAGGAACTATCAACACAAATTTAGCAAAGCCAGATAGTGCTTGACCAACCCAACTGCCTTCTGCGATGAAATGATGGCTATGCAGATGACGAAGAGCGGCTCTGACTTCAGTAAGGCCTTTGACTGTCTCCCACAGCACTCTCATTTCTTTTTGCACCTCTTTTCACACCTAGATGAATGTTCCCGTGAACACCATCATCCCCTTGTTTTACATCTCTCCTTTGCTCTGGTATTTGTCTGACAAAACTAGAAATAAGCAGAACATTTCTCCTGGATACTGGTTGAGGGCAGATGACCCGATAGCGCTGCTTACTGTGCCCACAATACTTTATTTGTGGTCCACAGTCTTGAGATCACCGTGTCTTTTGTTCAATCCCTAGACAACAACCTCTTTTAGAAAGGTGCTGGCAGGTTAAACACTGTAAATGCAAGTTTCCTCCCTCCCTACCCCATAGAAAGGATAGCTTTAAGACGAAAATGAATGAACAACATTTTAAAAGCGTTGCTTGATAGCTAGGAGCCAGATAAGCAGCATTCACAGTGTGCTCACCTGACAGACCTTCAGAAGAACAATACGGGTGCATGTTTTGCAAACTACAGCTGTAGCAGCTTCTGTGGGAGCTGGGCGCACACGCCAGGAAAGGCTGCTCTGCCCCTGACCGATCCCTTACGCCCTATCCAAGGATCTACCACTGTTTATTTACAGTACTGGCCATGTCTGATGTTTGAGCTGAGCTGCTACTGTCTTACACAATTTATGAGTATTACTCTAGGACTTTCCTTTTCCAAATTAAATATAAAAACTACCCTGCTGGATGAGACTGAAAGTCCATATAGTCCAAAATCTGTTTTGCACAGTGATCACTGCCACAAACCAAAGCCCCCTAATGCAAAGTCATGCAATAACGTAGTCTAATTTAATGCAGTTTAAACATGAGGTCATCTTCAACATGTTACCGCTTTGATTGAGTACACAATTCAGGATGTGCAATACCACCTAAATTAGAGAAAACCCTGCAAATACTAAGGCAACAGCTCTGTATTTACCTGAATCTAACTCACAAATCTTTTATAAATGCACAAGAACTGGACAAGCTTTCCCAATGGAAAAGAGGACACACTCTCAGGAGGTATAAACAGTCGCTGCTGGAGTCAGTGGGATTACGGCCATTTCCACTAGCTGAGTAACACAAAGTAAGCGGTGCTGTTATGTCACTATTTTTAGAGTTAGCTTGAACAACATAATGAGAAATCATTTAATCACCTTTCGCTTCTTTTTCAGGTACTTTTTTTAGCATCCTTAGAGTATGATATTCTCTGGGGTTTTTTTAAATTTAAAATAAACCTGGCTAGGCTATTACTGCTTATCCAAGCAGATGAGAAATATGCTGTGACTACTATAAAATTTTCTAAGGCACACAATGCCAAAATTTATTCCATCACTCATGTTATTTTGGAAGGTTCTAGGACATGATGTAGTAGTCTGCCTAGGACATCTCGGCAAAACCTATGTTCTCAAAAGGGCAGCCACTTCTGTCAGTTTTATGCACTAACAGATCAATCAACACTTGTGAAAGGATGTTACTATTTAGTTGGTAGTTACTCCACAAGCTTATCCAAAAGCTCTTTAGCAAAACAGCTAGCAGTCCTCTTCCATCAACTCGAAGAACACAACTGCAATCTGGTACAAGCGTGAAGCTAATCACTTGTCAGCCTGGGATCAGTAACTTACATCTGCCAGTAAAATGCAGAAATTCTGCCCCTCCGTATCATTCTTTTACCTTTGGCAAGACACTCCTTTTCCCAAGCTGATTCCTCAAGAGGTGGTGGCGTTATCAAAATAATCCTGTCTTCAGTAACATCTACTGACTTCAGATACCGTATCATGCTCTTCAAGTTCGCAGTGTATTCCTCCAAAGGAACGTGTTGCTTAGGGTTCAGATCTGTTGGGGGATGGAGCACATGCATTAGCGATGTTAAACTGCTTACAGTTTTATTACACAACGTAATGTACTTTTTACACAGTGTAGGAACGTAGACACTCATTTTCAGTATGCAGTTCACCTCAACCATTGGTTCAAGAGGTGTGGTAGGAAAATGCCATTCCCCAATATCCAAAGCAGACAAATCAAGAGTTTAAACACAGCAGTTCCAACTAGCCCAAATAAGGCACAGGGGGAAAAAAAACCCAACACTTTTTTTTTTTTAAGATGCTTTTTCTTACAACTCCGTATCTTAGTATCAGATCACATAATCACCTCAAACCTCACCTGAAACAAAACCTAAGATTTTTAATTCTCTTGGACGCAGAGAAAATTTTGGAAATTCCCATGGACATACAGTCAGTCCTTCATGCACTGATGTTATCATTTTGATTATAGTTAGACTAGCTCTGCGTGCTGCTATGCTTATCTTAGAGACAATCCAAATGCTACCTTCCCTCATTTCCTCAACCTATCTGCCAAGAACTCATCAGACTGCTTTAAAGGCAGAAAAATCACCTAAACGCCCAACTCCAATTTTAGGTGATGGATACACAACTAATTCTTGAGCACCTTAACATTTACTTTTAATATTAAAACTTGGTGAGAGGGAGAGAGATAGAAGGCACTGCATGGTTTAAATACAAATAAAATGACTGAAAACAATCCACTGTAAAAATGAAAAGAGGGCAACCAGTTCATAGAGAAGCAGCAGGAAAAGTCTGTGTAATGTTCTGCCTTTTCTGCTAGACTGTAAAACTCTTAAGAGAACAGATCATGGCAGTGGGGGGTGAGTGAAGAAAAGAAAGCTACTGTACCTTTCAAAGCACTGTCATTAGCTCCAAAGAAAATAGTAACTGCAACAGTACTCTCAGCACTAGTACTTTTAGTGATCAGTCTTGGAAGGATCAATTTAGCCCATCTGGTGTTGTACCCTGAGACCCCACGGTTCACAACGTCACATTTTCTGAAACAGAGACATACATCAAAAAGAACATCTCTCCTCTGCCCACCAGAACAAAACTTGGGAAGTTTTGAACCATTCTGTCAGGATACCTGCCTCCATCCCTCCCAGAAACAAGGAGATGTCACAGGAGTTTTCAGTGGGATTATAACTTTATGTTTTGAAATTGCACACATAGATTGCATGCATATTATTTACCTGTCACTTAGACTATGAAACCAGAACAACAATCTTGATAACACTAAGGATTTTTTTTCTTTCCCCTCAAACTTTGAGTGGAAAGAAACACTCAGTGAGTATTTCCACCAGTACTGGGCAGGTTACCACTAAGGCAGTTCCACTTCACTAAACAAACAAATGTTAATAAATAAATATACATTAAATACTAACTTGTGTTGGTTTTCTTTTAGAAAAGCTGCATGACTTCTTGCATGCTAGAAATTACTTTTGAAATTTAAGCTCTTACCTGACCAGTCTCTCAGCAAGGGATGCCCCCCAGCCATTTTCCTGGAAGGAGAACTGAAAGCAAGGAAAACGGTTAGACCCGCACTAGAAGAACTCCCTCCCCAGAAGGTCAGTCCCACTTCCAGCACCTTCCCTTCTCAAAAGCTTTTCGTGCATGGCCTCTGGCACTGCTGCAGCAGTGCTTCCTCACTCCCAGCCTGCCCTGTCCCTGCAGATGTCAAACTGCCCTGGTCTTACCTAGATGCATGGCTGGCATCAGAGGCAGCATGGAACTGTACCTACAGAGAGATGGGCCCTGTGGTCCCTTTGTAATAAAAACCAACTGCCATCAGGCTGTAGTTCCATTTTGGCCAGTGATGCTTTTGTTAAATTTTTTCTTATTATTTTCTAACTTATTTCTAAGATCCTTTCACTGTGCCTTCATTCCAGAGAGCACATGCTGCTTTGGAGTGCAGTTTGATACCTACCTCTTCTAGTAGGGGAAAAATCAATCCCTTCTCCTTATTCCCACTGCTGCACCATCCTCCCTGTTACAATGCTGCAGAGTGAGTCGGTTTAGACAACCGATCTCCCATTAAAGATAACCTTTGTCTTCGGCCAAATCTTTTTTCATCAGAGCAGCTCTGTGACCCACTCCAACATGCAACCCATACAACAGAAAGCAGAGACCCAAAATGAAAACTAAAAAGCTGCTACTGCCTCAAAGGAGACATTCACCAAGTTACAGTCCGGTCATGTCAATGCAGAACGTGCCTCCGGGCCAGGCGAGCTCAACGCAGGTTGCTGCGCAGAAGGGACGAACCAGGAGTGGGGATGGGGGGAGTGTGGGGGTCAGCACAGACAACAAGCTGTCCTCCCTGTCTGGAAGATGCTGCTGCCACCGAAATACCAGAAGCTACACTTTCACCAGATCACACTTCTAACACAGAAACTTTAGGAATATCTGCAAAAAGGCTCTAAATCTCATAAAAGGCCATCAGGTGTGAAAGCTCCTGGAACACTCTCGTGGGAGATCCAGCAGGGACGTAACTATGCCGGGCTGCACTATGCCCGTTTCACTGGTCTCCTTCCCGCCTCGGTGCCAGGCCGATCGCCGCCGCCCGCCACGCCGGCTGCCCTCTGTCAAAGCGGGTTTTGAGAGCAGTTCCCCCGGCGGCCGGCCCGCTCTGGCAGCCCCTGAGGAGAGCGCCTCAGGGGTTCAGTCACCACGCTCCCGCCTGACAGGCTTCTCCACTAGGACACACACATCCTCTCCCGCTCCAGCCGCCGGCTGCTCTTTTCCTTAAAAATTAGCATTGAGTAAAGCCCTGTGCTTGGCCCAGGCGCTCAGCCTAACGCCGGGTTGCCCCTGGCGCGGCGTCCAAGGGACACCAGGGCGCAGTCCGCCCCCGGTACGAGGAACGGGGACGTTCATGGGGCTCCGCAGC
>VYZV01007937.1:15662-30327 GCA_013401275.1 Pandion haliaetus | reverse complement strand
TTTAATGTATAAAACGTTTACAAGATTTTAAAAGTCCAATGGAAAAACACTGCAATTATTTTGAAGTAATAGTTTATAAACAAAATTAATTACAGTATCTTGAAATTGAAAACCCAGCTGTGCATTGCTCTCTTTTGGATTAGCTCTATAAAAACAAGAGATTAAGCACAAAATTAAGTAATTTGCTGAACTGGAGCCTTGTGATCTAAAGCTAACTGAAATCATGCACAAGCTTCGTGCAAATGATGTTGAAATACATCTTTCTGCAAAACAAAATGCAGGTAGAGAATAGAAGGATGCACATAGTATGTATTACAGACTACATACATATGCTGAAGATAGAATAAATAATTAAAAAAAGAACTATAAAACATATTGCACAGGCTATGATATTTCATATAGAATATTTTTAAAAGAATGGTGAAAAGTTGAAACAACACACTGGATAAAAAGATACTTTGTCCCAAGGGCAAGTACTGTAGTGATCAATTACATCTTGAATTGCAGGAACAAAATTAACTAACTTGATGGAAAGCACCACATTGCAATAAAAGATATTATATACAGATGAACAGGAATTGAGAATGCTATTTATTTGAAACAGCAGGTATAATATACTGTACCTCTATACCTCTTGATGGAATATTTCTAAATGGGCTACCCATATTTTGCAACATGACTGCACTTTGATTTATGGAGCCAAAGTAAATTATATGCTTCGCCAATAAAAATTCCTTGCAAAGGCAGCTTTTTCCATTTCATTTTAAAGTGAATATGAAAAGAAACACATACAGAGATTTTTTTTTTTTTAACAAACATTGCTATGTAAAATGTATGATACTGGTATGAAAGTATGTTTGTATATGAGTACAAGGGCAATTTCTGTATTGAAACAGTTTTTTGATACAGGAAAGATGGGAAATCACTTTGCATATATGCAGGTAGCACAAACAGCACTTCCTGTCTGAGGGGTGGAAATGGTCAATGAAAATAATTCACTGGTTTGTTTTATAAATGAATCAAGTCTCAGTAATTTTGTGTTATACAGTAATTCTGTGTTAGTGTGTTAATAGAGGGCACAACCAGTAAGAGGTATCGATGGGCTACCTGCTTGGCAAGTGATAGTAGACTGTAGATAGTAGATAGGCAGCTGACGGATGTAATGCACACCAAATCATGCATTACATGTCATGGGAAGATTACAATACCTCATACTTTGATGGTACTTGCATTTTTAGCATATGAGTTTCATCATGTTTAGCTTCGATTTCACTTTCAGTGCTGTGATTTAGCCAGTGAATATAGAAGTTGAATGGTCACTAACACATTAAGTTTAGGCAGCTATAGTTCCCCAGCCGTAGGGATATTCACAGGATACAGTTTCAGTCATCCAACTTAGCTATCTGTGTGGTGGAATCCATCCCACATAATGCTGGATGTACAAAAGCCAGATGCCTCATCTTTCAGGAGAACTGTAGCTTTAATCTGTGGGGGTCACCACCAGCCACATCCAGATTCAGCAGAAATCAATCCTACTAAAGTAATTCCTTGGCATGCACAATATAACAATAAGAGGAATGAACCCTTACTCGCATTATTCTCTGTTGTTACGCATATGAAATAAACCCTACCAATTTGACTGGGATAAAAGTAGATTATGTTGCATGGACAATTCTTGATTGTAGGAATGAAAGGAAAAGATGAAAACCTTTCATGCTAAAAATAAGCAAAAGCATTAGATAATTCAGCTCAACCAAAAACTTTACCCAAATCTAACAAAAACAACCAAATCTTCTCCCTACAAATTCTGGTGGAAAAGTTGGAAAGAATATTTGGGGAACTAGATCTCAATGGAAGTTCAAATTTCTTTTCACTGTGACAACTCAAATATTTTCAATGGGACTTTGAAACCTTTTGGAGTAGTGTTTGAGGCTGAGAGCTTGACAAAAATACCACTGTTAGCAGATGACCCTTCCAAACTATTCACTCTCTATTTAGATGACCACAGTTCCAAAAGGACTATAACATCAGTACCATAACATTTCTTTTGCTTCACTTGTGACATCATAGTATACATAGTGTCCCACACCCTTATTGATAGTTAGATGAAATTATCATACTCATTCTAAGTAGCTTTTCTCCCTGCATCACACTAATCTCATATTGCATCATCCCTTTCATCATTCAATCCCATGGCATTCTCTGCCTCACTTCTTCCTACCTCTCCTTATTTCGGCTCCTGTTCCTGGAACATGATTTCACTGACAAATCAACTTTTGGTGACATTAGAAAGGGCAACTTCACACTTTTCCTATTCACACCTCAACCATTGCCACACGAAGACTCGCCATATAAAGATACATAGTCAAGTCGGAATTACTTTCTATACTTCTTGGTAAAACCACAGTTCATATTTACAGTATTTACTATCTGGAAGGGGGAAGAGAGAAGACAAAACTGTTCAGAAGCACTGAATAAACCTGTTGTGGTTTAAGCCCAGCCAGGAACTAAGCACCACGCAGCCACTCACCCACTTCCCCCCCCATACCCAGTGGGATGGGGGAGAAAATTGGGAAAAGAACCAAAACTCGTGGGTTGAGATAAGAACGGTTTAATAGAAGAGAAAAGAAGAAACTAATAATGATAATGATAACAGTAATAATAAAAGGGTTGGAATATACAAGTGATGCACAACGCAATTGCTCACCACCTGCCGACCGACGCACCCGGAAAGCCCCCGAGCCGCGACGCGCCCGTCTCAGTTCCTAAAACGTCATATGGAATGGAATACTCCGTTGGCCACTTTGGGTCAGCTGCCCTGACTGTGTTCCCTCCCAGCTTCTTGTGCCCCTGAAGCTTTCTTGCTGGCTGGGCATCAAAGGCTGAAAAAACCTTGACTTTAGACTGAACATGACTTAGCAACAACTGAAAACATCAGTGCGTTATCAACATTCTTCTCATACCTAGCTCAAAAACATAGCACTGTACCAGCTACTAGGAAGACAATTAACTCTATCCCAGCTGAAACCAGGACAAAACCAAGTGAACAGACAACATGATAATGTTTCTGTAAGACTTTTCTTTACCTCCTTGTGATGTCTGTTCAGTTTTGCCACTTGACCAACATGCATACTTAAGCAGATCATAAGTCCTATTAGCAATGACAAAGTAGTATTGTTACTCTGGTGTGAAATCTCAGAATCAATATTTTTACTGTCAAACAAAAGAATAAGCTACTTTCTGCTCCCTTCCATCAAGCAGGGACACCCTCCTTTGAGAAACTCTCTGCATAATTGGTCCCCCTCTTTCATTCCCAAGCTGGAAGCTCTTAAAATATGCCAACAGGGATCCTTGTCTCCTGTGCTTACTTGTCTTCCCATGGAAGGTCAGCTACAATTCTAGAACCTTGAAAAGATTGTATGTCCTGTCACTAGGAGGATTTTCTTTCATGTTCACTCTTCACTGCGATAAAGCGAGATTATTTAAGTGATCTGCAGTATGTTTTCAGTGACATTTATTATAACTCCCTTCTGCTGTAAAAGATCCTGTAACATGTGGGTCATAAAGAAGAATCCCTGAATTTACCAGTGCCCTTTGGAATAGTTTGCTAGAATCCTTATTTCTTTTCTGGGAATAAGGAGAAAAGAATGAGTGAAGTTTCTTTGGCAATGACAAGTAAGCCCATGATGAACTTGTGTTCCCTGAGTCATGAGCGCAAGTGGTACTAAATGCAGACTGTTAGCAGGAAGATGAACATAGTAACAAAGCGTCTTGGGGGACTGGGCACCACTGACAAGCACTGGAATGCCTTGTGGTAAATACAGCCCTTCTAAATGTATCATCATCAGTGGGTTTATTCCAGGTCCAGATCACATTGCCATAAGTCTGCAATGGCTTTCAAGAGCTTATAAAACATATGAGCAAATTAAGTGAAGGCAGTAAATAATAATAAAATAACTTTACACAAGGGACCCAATTATAATCATATTTAGGCATGAAACAATGTCAGTTAGCACCTAGTAAGATTTTCCAAAATTTCTAATATAGATATCAGCTTCCTTCTGAAAATGCCATTAGGTACATATACATCTGGATCTTAAGATGCCTAAACACCTTTTCAAAAAACAAGTACATAGGTGCTCCACTACATTTAAGTTGCCTTATAGGTTTCAGTTTAATAGAAACCTTAAAACTCTATTTTGCAAAGACCCTATTGAAAGCTTTAAGTATTCTGTTTGTCTATTTCCTGAAGCTGCCTGTTAGAACTAAAAGACATTTAAAGTTCCCCCATGAGATTTTAACTGAATTATCATACTTTCTAACTTTTCCCTATAAATACAGAAAAAGATGCAAAGACACATCCCCATGGAGCACTCTATTCTTACATCCACAAGCACCAAAAAGTCAGTGCTGCCCCTCGCCCACCCCAAAGAACCGCTCTTCATATTCTGTATCATAATGTCCATTGCCCTTGATGTACTTGTTCCTCTGTCTAGATCCAATATTGGAATCCTTGCCAGCTTTGAATACCTCAGTGTCCTACCATGTTCTCTGCAACACTGCCACCCTTGGGAGTAGTGTCTATCTCAAATTAACACAAGTTAGTGATTTACAGAACTCATGGGCTATAGCTAGAATGAATTCTGAATTGCTGCTACACTAAACTTCCCCTGGACTGCAGCCTGGATCCACCTCCATGTTCTTGTAACTGAAGATGCCAGCACCACTGTTTAAAATTAATACACCATTCTCCATTCTGTCAAACCTTCAGTGTTGGCAACTATTCATCGTTGGTTTCTTTACTGTATTCTTTTCTTTACCGCTTCTTTACCAAAACTCCTCACACTATTCTTTAATCCAGTGCTCCTTAATTTCTATGACAGTGTCTTTCAAAACACGTTTTCTAATGATCTTTCTTCTCATCTGCAGTCTTATACAAACTACCATCTTTTTTGAAGTCAACCCATAGGCGTGAATTCCAGACCAGCCACTGCACTGAGATCTTTGAAGCTGAATAAAACACACCCCAAATCAAGACAGTTTTTAAATAGAAAGGGACCGAGATGATTAAAATGGATAAGGAAGATGTGAATAACACTGTATTAAGCTGGCCTTTGTTACTTAGTATCTCCTAGGGACCCACACTACACATAGCAAGGACTTGCTACTGAGTGCGGAAATGAGCCATGGTAAGTTTTTAACATGCTTTGTTATGCTTTAATAGTCAAACCCATTAAACTATAAAAACGTAACGACACTCATAAAAACTTGACACTCCTCACTAAAGACAGGGCCGCTGGAAGCTGCCTCCACTCCAGCACAACCCTGCTGAGCCACTTTACTAGCTCTCTGACTCCCAGCTCTGGGACATGGCGGCACCGCGGCTGCTTTCAGCTCCTATGGAAGGAGCCTGACCCACCAAAAACACAAAGTAGAGGCTTAGAGCTTTGTTTGACTACAAACTTTTACTGCCTGCTGCAGCCCTTTCCAATTTCAGAACACATTGCTTCATTGCTTCACAGCTGTCTCACTGAGCAGAACCACGGAGGTTAGACCTTGGTGGAGCCAGAAGTCTACTATGCAGTCTTTGCCCATCTCACTTGGACTACTTTATTAGATCATGCCTATTTCTCTGCTGGGGCTCTGAGAGATACTAAGATGCTGGCAACAAACGTCTAGAATATCTGTTCTAGCCTATGCAGATTGTGCTACATCACCTTAGCCATCCAATGGTATACTGGGCAACAGAGTTCAGATATGTCTTCTGTTTGTTTTAACAATATTCCCTCAAGAGAAGAAGCATGAATGAAGAAATTAAATTATTTCTCTGGGTATGCAACTTTCTTATTTATTTGGAGTTTATATATAAAAAAACAACAAGCCAATGCATGTGGTCTTTTATTTATGTAAAAGAAGTCCACTATGCCTTGGAAATGCACCTTGCATTTATAGCAAAAGCTAGTGAGGGTTTCAGTAGCCCTTAGTTACGCAGAGAGCTCTTTCTACTGTTTCAAATAGCCCTGAAGAAACCTCCATCTCCTGAAATCCCCACAAGATGGTGTGCTGCCACAGAACTGCAGCTGAATGCTTTATTGAACGGATTTTGAACTAACCAGGCAAGTCAGATATCCATCTGATGGGACATGTAAGGAAAGTGTCCATAAGACTATCACTAAAAATCAGCAATTACTTATCTAATATTTAAAACAAGGTACATAATTTACTTAGGAACTGCTAATTAATTTAGCAGTTTTGAGATCCCTTCTTTTCATGCAAGCCATGGGCAACTTGTTCTGCACTTCAGAATCCTTCTAAAGAAGCTCATGATGATAGATCAAGCCAGATGAAGAACTGAAATCAGATCTAACATTTTATTTGTTCTGCACATCTGCTGAGATCTTTCTTAAACTAAGATGCTGATAACTCTGCAACAGAAGATACAGTTCTTACTGAAGATCTAGAGTTTACAAAGCATTTAATGTGGCTCTGTTGGGCACAATCACACCACACATTTAGTGTCTATACTTGCTACTGCTACCATCTTATTATATTAATAAATGCTGAAATAGGAATTTACTTTGCAGATTCACCACTTTGCATGCAGCTTTGTCAAGTTCACTATCCAGACTGGTATGTATCAGTCCATTGCTTTATAAAATACAAGGCTGAATAAGACTCATTTTTTCCATTTGCAAATGATACATAGGAAATAGGGCTGGGAAGAACATCAGAAGGTCATCCATTCCATTCTCCTGTCCCACAGTAGGTTCAATTCCACCTAATCATTCATGTCCATAGCATGTAAAAAACCATGAACGTACAATGCCATTATGGGTGCATAAAGGGATTGCCATGCCATTAGATCAGTGGTCCTTTTAATCCAGTACTGACTAACCCATCAATTACTGATGGCAGATTTTTTAGTATCTGTTTGTTCCTTTTGTTTCACTGAGGTATTGATAATCTAAAAAGTTGTATTAGAAGAACAATTTTACAGAGTAGAAATTTATTGAAGTCACATGCAATTCTTAATACTGAAAAAAAATCTAGTGTTAGCTTCATGATTCTTCTGCTCCAATATTTATCTACAAGCTTTTTTCATTAATTTGCTATAAAGCAATTCCAAGTGAGCCTTATGGAATTTCTGGTATATCTTCTTTCTGTGGAAAAAATCCCTCTGCATAGAGTTTGGGAGAAGGAGCTGGGAAAGTGTTCATATTGTGTCATTCATGCAGATGATGGGTGGTTTTGAATTCATAAAATAAATATGCCAAGAATAGGCCTGAGTTTACTTACATCTGTGTACATCTATGACAACAGGGGGTGGAGGGCAATGAAATTTACAACTGAAAATATCAGCAATAAGATGCCATAAGACACCAAGAATTAGTATGATACCTCATTTAGAATCATGTTCCTATTTTTCTCCACTCAAATACTTCAATCCGTTCTGTTTTAATTGGCATGTTCCTAATAGCTTAAGAGTTATATAATGTTAATGAAAAGTTAGTGTGAGATTGGAGAACAAAGCATTTTATTTCAAAGCTTAATTTTTCAATTTACAGGGAATAAGAATTTTGGTGGAGTTTCAGCTGATGATTTCTGTGGTTGCTAGTCTGGCATGATCCTTTTCTGAGCAAGCTGAGATCGATCATGGCAAGAATTTAACAACTGACAGGGCCAAATTCATCTTGGGTGCAACTCCAAAGTTAATGTAGTGACGTTACATTTTGGCCCACAACTTAGTATAACAGAAAAACAGAAAACATCCCCTTAGTACTCTTTTACAAAAAGAAAAATACCCATGTGGACCCAAACTACACAGCAGTGATTTGTGGAGTCAGTTTATATACAACATGTGAATTCTGTTTACTACCAGGGATTCTGTCTATGGAAATCAGAATAAAAACTCCACTTTGAGCTCTGGTCACCTTCTGTGTTGGTTGATGGTTTTTTTAAGCATGTTGAATATAATATGGGATGATAACCTGAATGACTCTTCCAAATGAGACAGTTGAATGGTGAAATCCTCAGGAAAGCTGCACTCACCCACTCACGCACATTTCTGCTGAAGGCTGGAGGACAGAATAGGATTTCCCCAGAAAGTGGTGAGAGATGTTGGTATCTCCTTTCAAAAATGTTGAATCTGAGAAAATGAGAACGAGACATATGGATCGAGGAAATATGGAAAAAGGGATCTATCTGGAGAAATAAATTCTGCTGAATTACTGAAATGCCTGAAGAGGAAGATAAGCAGTTACACGGAATAGGAAACAAGAGAAGAGGCTCCATGGATTCAGAAGCAAGGCAGATAGAGGCAATAGCTCTCATTAGACCAACAAATATGTCTGGAAAATTCAGAAGAACTTCCAGGTTCCCTATGCTAGTTATCTAATACAAAATATTACCTCTACCCTCAAATCTTGCGTTGACTTTGACCATCACGGCAACTACATGATTACCACTGATTCAGAGCAAATCCACAAAAGGATTCTGTACTCCTAAAAGCATTCTGATCTACTACAAAAAAAATCCAAGGGGGGTACATGTATTTACTCTTTTGCCTGGAACTACATGCTTATTGTAGAAATTTAATTTAAAAAAAAAAAAAAAGTATGCTTGGAAACCTGTCAAAATCTCTCAATCTCTTTGCTTTCATCTCTCCTGAAGAAGTCACTTTCACATTCAGAACACCTGCTCAGAGAAAGAATGCATCTAAAAGTATGTATTTTGCAGTACTTCCAGGGTTGAGGGAAGGATGTCAGCATGGATGCAATTACAATAGTAAGACCACACACTCTCATGTTTCTGACAGTGGAACAAGGAGCATGTGCTCCAGACAGGTGACAAATAGACTTAGGCAAGAAAATGCTCCTGCATCTCATACGGACTAAGAGAACCTTAAGATGCAATATAGATTTAGTGTATTTGGGTCACAGATGCTTGATAAGTTTTTACAGGGAGGAAATGCCGTAGCATGTTTGCCATATTTAGTATTAGATACCTTTTTACTAGTATAAAATTATCATCCTTTCCATTAATAGAACTACAGAATTTTTAGGAACTAAAGCTCTCCAGGAGATCATTTCATTTTTCATCCTACCTCAGGGCAGGATCAGCATTGCTAGAGTATCTGCAGCATCTTCAATCCCACATTACTTAATACACTCTGAACCTAATCCAACATACAATTACAGTTATGGAAGAGAGACTACTGATCTGAGTCAGGCTTTAGTACATTCATAGTTGCCTTTATTCATTACTGCAATGCTGCCCCTTCTGGGAAGAGCAGAATCACTTATTCTTGCATAGAAACCATAGTGCACTTCAAAGGAATAAAGACCTGTATCTGGATCTGCAGGGGAACCAAAACCCAACAAATTTGAAATAAAAATAACGTGTAAACCTTAAATATTAATATAATTCTTGTTGTGATTTCTCTATCACTTGCAATTAAGCAGGCATGGAACCTGAATACTGCTGTTAAACTCAGTGGAGAGCTGTGAGCACCAAGTGTAACTCACTGGGCCAGTTTCTCCCACAAGTACTACGCAGGAGGTCAGCCAAAGCTATCAGAAGGCTTAGAAGGCTATGAATATGTAAGCTGGAAACGCTGAGGCTACCTGACAGAGCTGCTCGCTGGGAAAATGCTACAGGACCATAAGTGATCCCAGCTGTCACCCTAAGGACGCAACAGTGTCCCATACACAGCAAGAGAGGAATGGGTTAGCTTTGACTTAGGGGCACGCTTGCCACCTACCGGTCAGCAGGTGCTCATCACGCTTCTAAAATGCTTCCCCACTATTTATCTTACCTAGTCCACCATGTGCAGAAACCTTTCTGTACTATCAGCACAATACATCCTTCTCTCATCTGCAGCATTACTCAGACCAAGAAAATCCTGGAGAGATCCCAACCCAATTTGCCAGAAGATCTTTGCAAAACCAGCTGTGGTCATGGATGGTTCCCAGCTGCTGCTGCCTTTCCCCCACCCTCTTTCTCCAGCCTTCAAATTCCACTTGTAAACAGGAGTCTGAAGATGTGTATTACAGCTGGCCATCTTAGCACTGATGTAGGGTATGTAATGGTACGCTGCAGTCTCACTAAGCCTATCTAACCCATCTCCCATTCCCACTTGTTCCCTTGAAAAGCACTAGTGTTTGCACTGGCAACTGTTGCTCAGCAGGTATCGATCTTGCCTGTTAAGTGCACCAGGCTGAGCTCTGAACTTGTATTGGACACTGACCTCAGTAAGAGTCTTTGCTGCCTAGGAAACAAACTGAGTAAAAGGACAGGGGATGCAAAGCCCTATAGGTTGCTGGCTGGAACTTAAACACTGGTGCCTAGAGCTGCTTGAAATATTTCCTTTAAATTGCTTTGAACAGGAAATTGGATTTAACCCCCACCACCACCTTTCCTTCCTAAAGCTACTTTTCTTCTTTTGCTTCAGCCACAATCTGAGTGGTTTGATTGCCTTGTACTCTCATTGTCCTGCATGGTCTGTAGCTTCCCTTTCCCATACAAGAAAAGGGTATGTACTCCAGGAAGCCCAATGGCCAGGCACTTGTGATGCATCCTCTCACAGTAAGGAGACAGCTCTCAAACAATGTCAGGAGCTACCGAAGTTCAGGTGAGTTCCAAGGCCGCATTACCAACCTGGATGAACCAGGTTTTCAACAAATATGAGTTACTACTGAAATTTCCACTGTAAAAATTTGTTACCCTTTCTTAATGGGAAAAAATATCTAGCCTTTTTCTTCCTAAATGACCCTATGTGGTGGTGCATAGGTCATTGAAAAGTTGAAAGTGCCTGCTGTAAAAAAAATGAAATAAAACATGGTCTTCATTTCAGGGCAGTGCCTAGTAACATCACAGAGTTACTACTTCGTCTAATACCAGCTGACATCTTTGCACTTAGTAACCTATGCATGGAGAAAACCCTCCAGTAGAGGCTGGCAGCTTCTGGGTAGCAACAGAATGGGAGACACTTGTCTGATAATTGTCTATGCCATCCTCATTACAAGCATAAATCATGGACCTGAAAGTAGAAACACCAAGTGTCTGGCTCCAAATAGACAGACCTGTCATAAACACGTGTTCTGAAAGTCTTCAAATATGGAAGAATAAATCCTGAACTCTCACTGAGATAAAACTGGAAAAGCGATAGATACTCATGACATTTCCATTACTGATGGGGATAAGGGACTAATATGTCAATACCTGTCACATGCCAATTGTGTAAAGAGAAACTAAAGTTAAATCCAGTCTTGCAAAACACTAATCCCGAGTCCGAACAGTGCATGTGCTATCATATGCCAGTGAAACTAACAGAAGAGGAAGGCACTCTCTACCTCACACCCCCTTAGAGTGAAATTTGTCTTGCACATCTCAGCTAGCTGATATAGACTTCTTTTATAGTCAATGAAAAGCAACAGACACCCCTACAGCACAGACTATATGAACAGTTTTGGACATCTACAGTAGGGTGGGACAAATAATGCTAAATTGAACTGAGTCTGTGCATCTTAGTTCCTTACTTTCTGCAATTATGCACCACTGATAGTGTGGTAGAATGCAAACAGAGGCAATTCTTGCTTCTTAGCAAGGTAGACAAACTTTTGTCACTAAAGATGAAGGATGGGGAGCCCGGCAGGGGGAAAGGCTATTCTCACCCCTGACAGGAATATGAGAGAGTATGGATCCAGAATGGGAATTCTTGAGCTGATGGGATGGACTGTGATAGTGCATGCTGCTTCTCAGGAGGCAAAGCTTTCCCTGCCAACAATAGGCACTGCCTGGTATGCCCAAGCTCTTCCCTCAATATCAAGAGCCTCCAGGGCTCTGGATCAGCTCTGAGCATTCTGTTTGCTTTAACACCTAAATACCACTATGACTCTTTGTTCTTTTTTGGGCATTAAGATAATTTCACTATTGTTCAGGAAAACTGAACAAAACAACAAAAGCCTTTTTTACTGACCATGTATCATTCTTGTCACACCATGTGATTTTGGATGGAATGTGAAAAGGGTTTTTAGAGTTCTGCCATCAGTTTCTATGAGAACCTGCAGCCCACTGCATTTCAATCAGTTATTTTCTAATTAATAAGTTATATACTTAAGGAATGGTCTTGTATGGTCCTACCTAATTGCATAGCATTATACATAGCAAGGTATTTCTGTGAGTGAAAAATGAATGAGCTGTCCCACAATAAGTAGTAACCAGAAATTTGGACTGAAGCCCAAATTCAGTAATAATTTATGTTTCATTAACTTCCCTGGAATTTTAACCTTCATTATCCCTGCTACTGACTTTATTATTAAAAATAAAGTCAGGCAAAATTATTTTAATATAGATAGATCTAATCCTAAAGGGAGTTAATAAATTATTTTACCATAGAACGAAAAGAATAGATACTACTCCTGGTGCCCTATATCCCCTTATATATTTCCTATGTATTTCCTACATTATGTTCTACAACAAAACACAAGCACAGGTCACAATAGTTCCTTTGTATAGATGCCTCTAACTCCAGAAGAAAACATTATTAGTTTTTTTTTAATTCATCTATAAGCTGTTATTAAGGGTGTGTAAGACTATTTATATCACAGTGATTTTAGAAGGAAGCTTAGATCTGCAGTTTAAAATCTTGAATGCATTGCTCTAACAATAGAGGGACTTTCTCCAAGCCCTGGCTTGCAAAGCTTTGACTTGAGCTATTTAAGAAGAAGAAAAAAAAAAGACTCTACTTGGCAAGAGCTTTAATTAGCAGAAATTTCCACGCTAGGAATATTATTCTGCATGAGCAGAAATTGCATAGCTCTTGCCTCTAGATGCCTTAGAGATGCCATTGATTGGCCATATTCAAAACAGGGGAATTATGTGACCCAGTGCTAATTTGAATTCCTTTACCAAACACATTTTTATTTCATCATCTCAGCTGCATAAAAGAGTCAAAGTACCAGAGCTTTAAAGACTCTGAATTCCTGCTGTTCTGCAATAAAATAAGGCAAGAAATATTAGCCATCCCTGGTTGATTCTTTAATTCTTTCCCAACAATGTCAAAGTATCAGTGTCCTACAGGTTTTAGTGCAGGTTAAAGACTGATACAAAGTGTATGCCTGAATAGGAGTTTGGAGTGAGTTAAGGAGAGAGAGAACATTTTAATGGCACATTGGTCCAAAATAGCCCAGCTTGTTCCTACCTCCTGCTGCCTCTTCCTCCTTTTCACAGGACCTTGATTGTATAGAAACAGTACAGACAAAAACCACAAACAACAAAAGGTTTGCTCACACCCCCAGTGGAGGTCATGAGCATGCTACCACGGAGGAAAAAAAAAAAAAAAGCATCAAAGGATGGTTTGGCTTATTTATAAGCAAAGATTAATTAATAGGAGGTTTGATACTTTAGCAACGTACATTTGGGCAAATTTGTATTTGCAAATTGTTCGTTTCATACATTCAAGGGGCACAGAGCAATGTGGCCTGGTGCTAATTTTAAAAATGAATCAAACCTTTCTTTGCCATGATCCAAAAACTACAAACTTGTGGTTCAGAGGCTTTCAATAGTATCTGCTCAGATTTGACACTCCAAGGTCAAAAAATCACAAAAGAGTTGTGTTATACACAGCAACAGAAGCTTTTTTCCAACAATTTTTCAATTATTGCATTGTATACTCTCCAAGAAAAGTAACTGTCTTGGCTACTGGAGAACAAGCTTTAAAAAAGGAGGTAGAATGAACAAATTCCCTTAAAATACACCACTCTTCTTACAGGTTGTCTTTAAAACTGCTATTCATTACAGAGCATTTATACGCACTGGGTGACTATAAACTATGATTCAGAACTACCTGTGTCACATGATGAATAAGTGCAACACGCACCATTCACTTTTAAATCAACCCCCTCCGACCTAAGCCATGTAAATCCTTCAGAAATCCACGCCAGTATTCTCCTCCTTCAGATCACACATAGAAATAGCCCAATGACGAAAGTTTACCCATGCACAGCCCCTTTAACCCCTACTATTTAAGTATCTGCTTAGAATTATCAGTGACCCTTGTTGCACTCTCGGCTAGTTCACACTGGGTCCTCCAGAGCGTGGACCCACCGGGGACTTCTCTTTTCTCCGGCATCCTTGAACCAAACACTATTTACAGCGTTGCCTTTCCAAAACAGCACTGTCAGCTCTGCCGCTCGAAACAGAAAAGACCCTTCCACTTCTTTCTGCACGTACGTGCTCACCCTTTCCTTCTCATGCTGTCCCTGCCAACCACCCACCCTCCCGTCCTTTCCCACCGCCTGCCTGCCCGCTTGTTATCTATTTGCTTCTATCTTTTAGAAATTATTTTCAAGCCCTGGCGCAGGCAGCCAAGGTGCCGTCCTGCCGCCGCGCTCACTGCCACAGCGGCGGCGGTGACATGTGCCTCCAATCAGCGGCTGTGCGCTAATTAATTTAGATCCTTTCCCCGCTACGCTTTAAAGCGTGGGGAAGCCCCACGTTAGAAGAATGCAGTGTCCCCTCCCGCGAGTTCCCCGCGCACCCGGACCCCCGGCGCTGCCCCCGCTCCGCCGCCCCCGGACCGCAGCTCCTCACCCCCGGGCCCGGGGATTGGCCCGGCGGAGGCGGCATCAGCGGCGGCGGGGGGGCCGCCCCCTCCCTCCTCCCT
>VYZV01007937.1:0-15112 GCA_013401275.1 Pandion haliaetus | reverse complement strand
CCCCCCCCCGCCCGAGTATCTCAACAAGGTACCGCCCTTCAGAAAGGCTCCGTTGCTGCGCATGCAAACCGTGGGCAAAAGAAGCTCTGTTCCCGGTGCACATCGCACCGGGTCGGGAGATCTCTTCGGAGATACTTGGAGTATAAAACTAGTAGCGAGTGCTCCGGCCGCAGGTCCTCTCCTCCGGCCCTTCTCGCAGGCTCGCAAACTGCTGTTAGGAAGAGTGCCGCCTACGGGACCGCCTAAAACTGCTCGGGATCTTAAATTCGTTGCACTGCCTAAACCTGAGGAGACAGATGTCTGACCTCCCTCTCCCCCGCTTTACTTGGCTTGGATTATGAGGGTGGAAGCGCATATATACTGTGTCAAAACTACATTTTCAGCACCTCGGTCTTACCTGAAAATAATAAAGGGGATGTTTGCGTAGTTAATACTCTTCAAATTTGTTATCCTTTGCCAAGGAAACCCAAACTATCTTTTCTGGAAAATGTCTTCCTTCTTTGGTTAACTCTTACAGACTATAACTAAGATCTTAGCTCTTAAAAGAAGAACTATATCAGGTTCTAGAATATAATTTGTTACACTGCCAGAAATGTGCCTATAAAAAAAAAAAAAAAAGAATATCTGATGGATGAATTCAGAATTTGCTTTTGTGAGTTTCAATCTGTTTCTCCTACACTTATGTCTCATGTGGAGAAAGCATGCTATGCTGCATTGTATTAGGGAACAGTTACTATAATATTGCACAATAATTCGTATCTGTAGTGCACCCCAACTTAATTTCTATCCTATGTCAAATGTAGTATTAAAAAGTAATCATATTCAAGGAGGAGATCATCCCATGGAAGGCTAAGTGGCTAATGAAAGTGTCTAGAAATCTAGGATTTAGGATGTAAAGCAACTGCAGATATTTGGGAGAGGAATAAATTGTCATGCTCTAGATCATTAGCTAGCAGCTGCTAACTATAATAGGGGTTAGGAAGGAACTTCCACTGTGGGTGGTTATTCCATGATCTCCTGCTATCACTCTTTATTTTTCTGTGAACTGAGCAGCTGATACTGGCTGCTACCAAATAAGGCCCTGGACCACAAGCATGATTTGGGAAGAATGTAAGAATTGCACTATTTTCTTCATTTTTCAATTAATCTGCTGAACAAGTTACTTGAATTTAAGTGGTTTAAATTCTGGTTTAAAGCACTAAAACAGCAGCATTTTCTACTCACAGATAGACTGTACTGACCAATTACAAATCAGTATTATTTTGCTTATCTGTCAGATTGTGAAACCAAGGCAGAGATGCCTGGAAGTAACTTGTTTTTCCATGCAATGGAAATGAAGCACACCTATGTCCAAAACTCCTGTCTCCTGTGTCCCATCTGTGTACCTTCTCTACTGGATCCCATCTCTCCCCAATAACATGGCAGGAAAGCAGAAGCTCCTCTGCAATGTTCCTTTGTTATGCCAATAAATTGTATTTGTTTGTAATTCATCAACCTAGCAATAAACAGTCTGAAATGAACCATAGAATTACACGAGATGAGGGAGGGGAGAAGAACCTTGTCTGGCAGTATGTTTTTATCTCCTCCAAGGAATTCTAGTGTTTTCTTCTGAAAGAAGAAATTGGCATGTTTTTCTAACAAGACATGGTCTGTTCTTTGTAAAATACAGGTGATAATTCTGATCCTATTGAGATAAGTGAAACAGACTACATCTACAATAATTTCCTTTTTGTTATCTCAAGCAATGGATTTCCTACATTTTTTTTTTTTTTAAACATGTACATTTCAGAAAACCTGTAACCTTCTATTCCTACACTGCAGCATAAAGCTGTTAGGTGACAGTTGAGCATCAGTGTTAGTTACAGCTGTCAAGATGAGGACTCCAGAGGTGCAAAATGTCAGTCTAGACTTAGTTTGCTCCTTTGTCATATGCATTATTGAGGCCTCCTCAACTACATAGTTGTATTGCTATCCTACATATCCCTTACAGGGTATAGATGGTGTTGACTGGGTTACTGAATATATAGTATTTCTCCATCTTCAGTGTAAGGCTCTTGCGATATATATATGTACATGTGCTATTTGCACATGTTCCAGATACAACTTCTTCATGTTCCTCTAGCAGTACTTACCACTTCAGGAAGAGTGCTTCACAAACATCTGACCACCTCCTCTCAGCTCACCTCTATGTGTGTTCACAAGAGTTCATTATTTCTCTGATAAGGACTTGAGAGACAGTCTATGAACTAATTTCTCAAGTTCTTTTTTTCTTTAGGTGCTTTCTGGTTTCCAGGGAACTTTGTAGCTTTAGAAAACAGCACCAATTAACTGAAGTTAGTTACACAGTCAAGACATAAGTTGTTTGTGACCAAATGTGCAATACTATGTTATAGTCCAACTTCACCTAGGTTGCTGAGATTGGAGGGAATTGGTCTTCACGGCAGCAACCTGCTACCTAAGCAATGAAACTTCCCCATAAATTGACTCCTGCAGCTCAGGAGCTCAGGCTCATTCCCTGAACACCATTCATCTTCTGTGCTAAACGAAGCAAAGGCCTTAGTGAATAGTAGAAAGTAGCAACCATTTAATTAAGGCTATATCATAACGCATATGTGCAAGAAAACCAAATCAAGATTTCCCAGGGAACTGTAATTCTGGCCTCTAGAGCCTTGCTTTAACATAATTTCATAGCTTAAAATATTTTAAATGAAGTTCTCTGCATATTTCTTTGTCACAAATGTGTTAGCAGAAATACCATGTAAATCTGTTTTGCTCAACTTCACTTACTGCAAGGTACCATTCTCCCATGTGGCTTACGTACTAAAGGCTAGTATTTTCTTTCCTTGGCCATTTGCCTTTTTTTTTCTCTACCAATCTCTTGTATGTATCCTCCACACATCTAGCCTGTATTCCTGACTTGAAGCTGTCTACTGGGATCAGAAGTAGATACAATCAGTAAAATATTAATAGCTTTAATGTATACAGCTAGTACAGTTCAACTCAGAGTAGACCTGGAAAATGTAACAATGCTTGGTTGACAGGCTGGTAAAAGACTGAGCGATCCAATGCAATATGATAAATACGACTATGCTCCATCCAAAACTCAAGTCTCCTCAATTCCTAAAAAGCCTGCACTTCCAGGCTTCTGGCTTTTCAGTAGCTGCAGATTCACAGATTCTTATTCTGTTCTACAAAGAATTTTGACTTTTGAAGGGTTTGGTTCACTCTAGAATGCAGAATTAATTTAGATTAATTAAAACTCCCTTTCTCTGAGCTACCCCTACAAGTTACCTTCCCATCCAAAACCCTGGGACTCTGGTGTTTGAAACGCCTTTGTCCCAGCAATGCATATGCTTCATAGTCATATCTATAGAACTGATGGTACTAGGAGCATTCTACTAGTAAAAAAAATATTGAAAATTTCAACTGTACACAGCTCAGGTGGGGAGAGGTGGTGGATAGACTTTTTTAAAAACATGCCTTCTGAAATGAACAATTAATAACACCCTGGTATTCTAGAGGAAGTACTACAATTATTCTCTTCCTTGGTCTGAAAAATAGGCTAGCAGCCTTGTGAAATTTCTATGCTTCAAAGACTTGAACAGAATCTAAACTCTGAAGTTTCTTCATAGTATGAGGCACCTGTGCATAAGACTAGTGTTGATTAAAAGTTTACTGATAGGAACCCTATCCTGAACTGACAGAAACAAATAGGTTCTCATCACAGAATACTGTTCCTGTTAGCCTCTCTGCCACCTGTGAAACCACTATGTGGGCATCAGTACAAGCTGTTCCACTTCACTGCATCAGGAAAAAAATACAGATGGTGTAGATGGAAACTGCGTACTTTAACATTTGTACTTTCAGACTGTCCATGTGGGCCTGGGATTAATGAACATCCTAACCTGCTGTGGTGTAGTCCAAATTATGGTTCTATCCAGCATGAACTGGAAGACAGTAAGCACCAGTTTAGTGAGATGTAGCACTATAATTTCCATCTTTCAAATGAAACTGTGCTTAAAAGGAAGAACATTCTGACAGGTGGCAGTTAACAGTACTGTCTTTCTGTTGTTGCCAAAATTTCTGTGGCTTATCATCCACAGTGCACTGAAAGATGAACCCAAGAGTTTCTGGGAAGACTGGCTGTTGGGTTTGTTGGGTTTTGTTTGGTTTTGGTTTTTTTCCTCCCTGCTGCCAGAGAATTTCCAGGTATGTCAAAAAGGGCTGCCAGAAGGTTTGTCCACTTGGCTTAACTAAAGATGCAAACTTACCCACTGTAGTCCTTTGATGCATTCTAAGTACCAGTCTGAGCCTGAGAGAACAGGAATCAGTTCTTGGTTCTGTCACCACTTTCCCGTATACTCTTGAGCTAGTAAAAAAAAAAAAGTAACTTTTCACAATGATAGACTGTGAAGGCATGGTCTTTTGATTTTGGGATTATATTTTAACACACTAAAAGAAGTTTCTACTGTTTAAATAAACATGGTGTAAAGTTATTAGTGTAAAATTGCTCATCTTCCTTGAGAGGAGGGTAGAGATGTAACCTGAGCACAAATTGTTCAACTAGCTAAAAAGAAGCTGTATCAAATGGAGTTTGAATTTTAAGAGTCAGCTCCTATTCAACAGTAGTTGTCACCAACTTCAGGCAGATCAAAACACAAGTCTTAGAAACCAAGTAGGTTTCACAGTGCTTTAAACAAATCTCCTACATGATGTATACTGGAAAAGAGGTTTGCTCATAATAGTAATGGCCTCCAAAATGTGTCGCATTGCTTACTTCCAGCCCCCTTGAGAAAAGTCTCTTGTGTGCTATTTTGCACTATTTATGGATGATGAACTTTATATGCTGTTGCCCACAGAGGTAGCGCCCAGAGATCTTTCAGGAATCTTTCCAGTCAGCTTTAGATTAGACCATCTTGAATACTAACTGTAAACATGGTTTTCATCTAATATATTGAGTAAGGTACTGTTCTGAGCTCTGCCATGGGCAAATTTGATAGCTTCTCTGAGCTTGACTTTGTTATAAATGAAATAGAAGCAAGGATTGCTTTTCTTGCCTGCCTGGAATGAAAGGCAGTCTGAAGTTGAAAATCTCTGGGAAGAGTTTTATCCCTCATATATACACAAGGTGCCCAGTATGTTGGGACAGTCCTGACGTTATCATAATATTGCTATTAAATATTGTTAGGGTTTTTTCCTCCTCTTATTCACTGTAGTTTTAAGCTGAAGTGACAAACTTACTAAACTGATTTGAAGTGGGTAAGTGAAAAGCAAAGTTTGCTAATCCACTTATAGATGAATAAGGGTTTCACTACCATTTTTGCCTCAGATATTTATCCATGTTTTCCTCGCTCTCTTGCAGAATTCTTGGCCCAGAAGCTGTGGTACTGCTTCAATCTGACATCCATGCAGGATTCAGAGATGATCCTTGCTGCCACTTTTCACTTCTATGCTGACAAACGCCCTCGGCACCGGGAAGTGTTTTGTAAGCGGTCCAAGAACTCATCCTGCCGCCTCCTTCACCTGCCTCCAATCCTGCGGCTCAACCTCATTTTCCAAAGCATTCACCAGAATTCTGCCTATGGACTAGTGAAAGGGAACATCACAGTATTTCTTCAAAGGCGAGGGGCTTGGCATGCAAAGGACATTTCACACATCATAAAAGAATCAAAACGGACTGGAGAGCTCATTCTCTGCGCTGAGCTTGATTCTGGGGAGAAACACCAGGGCTTCCCTGAACAGGTCGCCAGTCATTTACCTTATATACTAGTTTATGCCAATGATCTTGCAATCTCTGAACCTAACAGTGTGGCAGTCACTCTACAGCGTTATGATCCATTCCCTTCCAATGATGGGGACCCAAATCTATCCCCTAATGCTTCTACTGATACCCGAGTGAGGAGGGATACATACCTCTCTAGCTCTATTCAGAACAACGAGTTGCCAGAAGTAGTTTATAACAACAATAAATACAACAAACATGACATATGGGAGAATGCCTACAAGTCCTTGAAACCAAAAGCCTCACGCAAAGACCGAAGGAGAAAAGGGCAAGACAATACAGAAACACTTACAAAGTCTCAGGTGCTAAATTTCGATGAGAAAACAATGAAGAAAGCAAGGCGAAAACAATGGAATGAGCCAAGGATTTGTTCAAGAAGATACATGAAAGTTGACTTTGCTGATATTGGCTGGAATGAATGGATCATATCTCCCAAATCATTTGATGCCTACTACTGTGCAGGGGCATGTGAATTTCCAATGCCCAAGGTAGTATTTTTTTTTTGTTCTTAGCTTGCAAACAGTAGATCTACTGTTCTGCCTATCCAATTACTTCTTTAGTTAGATTTTCCTTTAGATTTTTACCTTTTTCACTGTGATCCGTTGCCTTGCTCAGCCTAAATAATTTAAGCAATATTGTTTCCATCAGCTTATTCATGCAGAAAGATTCCAAGTTATCCTTAAATGTAATCTGAAGAATAAGAAAATAAGAAAAATGTCTCAGGTTTATCTTGCAATTTCTCATCTTTTATCTTGAAACCATAATGTAAAGACTTATTAAAATATGGTTACACACACTAAATCATCAAACTACTCTGTTGTGGTAGCAGAAGTATAAAGTATTATATGCTAGTAATAAAACAAGCTACTGTAGCAGAGTATTTCTGAATTCCGCTGGTAATACCTTAGGAGAAAAATGTGAAGTAGTGATGCTGAAGTATTTTTAACTTTAAGAAACTGCTTGTCACTGAAAATAAGAATGCTGGTTAAGCTGATATTTGTGTCTCAAAATCCTCTGGTGCTTTTTTAGTTTACTAAATTCTTAAAAATTAAGATAACCCTGCTGGAACAAAAAAGTTGATTTACCTTATGTGGCTGGAAAAGCTACATAGCTGCCTGTAACACTCTAGCATATTGAATTCCTCCTATAGAAGCAGTGTGAAATTTGCTAACAGAGAGGCAAACATGAACTCCTGCTCCAATTTGATTTGGCCCACTCCCACTCACTTGCTCTATGGCAAGAAGTAGAAATTTTGGCAATCCTATCTAGCACAAGAATTATCAGCATTTTATAGGACTTTCAAGTAATGGGGGAGAGGAGGATTTGAAGCACTGCATAACCTGCTTGTTTAGAAACTAATTATTTTGCAATTCTATCTACAAATGGCCTGACTATTTATTCTACTGACATTTTTGCATGTGGTCACTCAGCACATAAATAATGGATAGTGTTTTACAGCAGAGAATTTCAAAGCTCTGAGACAGGAATCTGCCATAGTTTAAATACAAGGAGATTGATGTGTGTTTATGTTGAAATAAGTAGTATGACTTCAGGAAGAGTAGATATGCAGGCTAGTTTAAGTCCAGGAATAGTGGAAATCCAGACATCATGGTACAGTGTACAAATCTGACCACATGTACTTGTGTAGCTGGCCTATGCTGAACCATGTATATATTAAAATTGAGACATGGTCTGGTAAAAATTAAAGCTTGCACAGGCTCACATACAACTTCACTTTTTTGTTGTGGTATAAAGAGATCATGCAACACAATCACCATTTAACTTATCCAAAACAAAACACAGCCTGGGAATAGGGGTCCTTTGCCATAGACCCACAGTCTAATTCACCATTTGTACATAGCAAAGCAAAAAAAAAAAAAAAAAGATACATTTAACATATCTGGCTTCTTGTAAGCAAAACACAGCATGATACAAAAGCTGACACAATCAAAAGACAGTGGATCTGTTTCCAGCTGGGATACTTAAATGAGCTTATATTGCTGACTTATTTAATGTCTTATCTAGATTTGTTATATAATAAATATTCCCCTGCAAATCAAAACCACTTCTCATTTTGATACTTGTTTTCTAGATAAATTAATGTGGCTGCACTAGCATCTTGGTGCCAAAAAACCCAAAACAAACAAAAGAAATCAGAGAAATTTAAAACTAAATCACAGATACATAGATTTGGGGATTTTTGGTTGGACACACTCTTTTGATTGGGTTTGATATGGAAGAGGTCTACTTTTTGTTAGCTTTCTATTTTTAAGAGGGGGAAAAAAGAGAGGCAGATTCATAGTTCTAACTTTTTAAAATTACTGATTCCAAATGAACAGAGATGACTAGAACATCAGCATGAATGAAGCTTCAGGTCAGAGCATAAGAATTTCTAAATATTATGGAGGGATAAATAGCTTTTGTTCCTGCACATATACCCTAAGTCAGGAAAGCATGCATATGATCTTGGCACTCCTAAATCAAAGGCCAGATTAAGGCTATTCATGAAGACTTGGTCTACAGAGTCAACCTATGATGGACAACAGATACCTTATTTCCAAGGTACTCTTTTAGAATTTTGGAGATAGAATTATACTTATATACCTGGCATGTTGAGAATCATCGCATTGTATGATTTTTTTTTTTTCTTAAAGTATTGGTACATCACTCTGCACATCTACTTTAATAACTGCAGTTCTTGATCTAGATACAAAACAGCTCTGGTACAAATCTTGTCATAGCAAGTTCACCTACCTTACTGCTGAAGTTCTTATTCCCTGAACTGTGAACGGAAGACTAGCTTATATGGTTAATAGTGGCTAGCTGTACTGCTCCATTTGCCAAATAAACGCTAGTCCTACATGTGGTAGAAGTAGGTAGGAACATATCCTTTCCCTGGTCTACAGTAATTAAAACTCTCTTTATTTCATCCTTGTAAGTGTATCAGTTCCTGAGTTTCATTTTGAGAGCTGAATTCAAACCTGAAAACAAAACCTTCCTGAAGCTAAGAAGTATTGCTTATTAAGATGGGGGCTGGGGGGTGTTTTCTGAGGGGCAAATTCATGATAAAACAGACTTTAAAAGGGGTATAAGCCAGGCAGAAGGGGAATGTCTAAAGTATTTCAAACCTGCTGTTCAATTGCTTTTTGGCTACATCACCATCCTTCTATCTTCTGAGGCCCAGAATTTCCTGAGATAGGATTGCCCTAGAGCTTAAGTAAGAGCAGAACCTGGCCTGCTGTATATAATAACTTGGTAGCCAGCATTTAAAACATTAGCACTTCCTCAGTGCCATCACTACTGGGCATTCAACTCATTATTTCAAGCTTTCCACTTTAGCACATTGGTACAAAGGCTAATGTGAAGCCTAGCCCATGATCACTGAACACTCATGCCAGGTTTCCAGAAGGGCTGGAAAATTCAGAGCCTGGCTGGATGTGGGATGGGTGTGCTGTCTGGCTCTGCTGTGGATGTAGGGCTCAGGCAGCCAGATTTCACACAGAGTAATAGTCCATAATAAGCATTTGTCTCTATAAGCATATTTGTGCAAAGTATATACACTTGCAGGCATTAGAAACCTAATTAGTGCTGTTGTCTTGGTAGACAGTTGCTCACGCTAGACTTTGCTCACATCTATTTACTCCTTGCAGATATTAGACACTGCACAGCTGGAGAAGATCCTAGTAGGATCTTCTGCAGGTTTATACCCAGGAATCCTGTAAGTCAGTAACTGGCACTGAGGGTAATGATTGCTATTTGCTGCATGGGGTCAACAAATTCTGTTTCAGTAGCACATTAGGATCTGTGACTGTTTCAAATAACAATATGAAATAATACAGGTGTCAGGAATACTTCAGGATGTTCTTCATAAAGGTTAAAGTAAGAACTTGATTCGAGAAGCTCTAGTTCTTTAAATTTCTAAACTCTGCAGTTGCTTAAACACATGAAAGCTACTTCTGTCTCTGTCTTGCTGTCCAGATTTGCTGACATGGCCAAGGCAGGTAGAAGCTTATTTCTACTTCACATAGCAGCTGTGAGACTAATTCACTGCAGCTTGTCTGTGGACAGCTTTGAAATCTAAAGATGAAGGGTGGCATGAGAGACCAAGCTGTTGTTAATTATTCCAACACATGCTAATTACAGAAAGGCACTTTCCAGGATTGGTCACTTGTTGGGACTTGGCTACAGGGATGCTATCTTGAAGCCCTGAAGGATCAAGGACAGATTTCACAGTTCCTCTTTGTAATGGCTCAAATGAGGTGACTTTAGTTAAGGAACACCTGAAAGTCTTAATAGCAATTAAGGTTTGCATCTGATTTGCTGATATGTTACACTTAAAGCAAATGTCTCAAAACTGAATTATCCAAAAAAATAGCTCCTTTGTTATACCCATAGACTATATAACTTTTCATGTTGAAATGAAAGATCATGTTTTGCATATACTCAATTATTATTTGAAAAATAGAGAAGATATAGGAGACATTAATTCTTCTCACTTGAAGGATCTGCTTCCATGTGGAGGTGTGCAAAGTCCCTATTTGTTGTCCCATATATGTCATTTTCTACCTGATATACAGCTATGTACCAATACCGATGAAAGATTTCATATGCCACATATACCAGATCTATGCATAAAACTCTGTGAAAAAGTAGCAAAAAGCCTAATATGACTAACAGAATTTTCCTAGTGTTACTGTACTCATTTGCTGAGACAGTATTCAAACATGATAACTGAATAGGAGTCATTGAAGCTTCAGCCTCAGTGGTGGTTTGCATGCCATGCTATTGCCTCATGTAACGAGCACATGCATTCCATGCTATGCTGAGGCAATGACAAAGAAAGGTTGTCACTTCACCACCAGTAGACCTGTGCTTGACTGAATGTACCTAAAGCAACAGAAGTGGTGAAAATTCAGTTGCTCAGACTACAAGGGTCAACTGTACCTTGTGAATAAAGGGTAAAAAAAAAAAAAAAGTTACATTTAACTACTAAACTGTGTACTATTTATATATCTTAACTTTTTCTTATTCTCACTGCTGTTATGCCTTATGGCTGCTTCCTCTTCTGAAATATTTTTCCTTGTGTTGTTCATTGCATCCAAAAATCAACAGTAGAAATAAAATTGTGGCTCAGTACCCTGAGCAGTATAGAGATCTAAAGCTGCTTTGAAACCTTACTTCATACTTTTCCTGCTCTCCCAGCCTTTTGTTTTCTTCTCCCACTTTGAGGCTAGCTCGGGGTGGGGCGGGAGGAAGCCTGGTGAGGAAGGCAGAGGGAAGCAAAGACTGCCGGTACAAAGTACTTGTTTTGTCATGGGGTTATGATCAGAAAGGCTCTGTCAGGTTGTTTGACTGTTCTAGACTAACTCCCCCCTGTGGACACTACTTCTGGAGCACCCTGCTCTTTTAAAAGAGGGTAATTACTCCAGGAAAAAGTAATTCCAGGGTAGCATACATGAGGAGAAATACTATTGGAACATAGGGATAGTTATTTTGGAAATACTTACAGTAGCCAATTTTCCAAGTCAGACAAGAGGTTAAGAAAACAAAAGATAACACCTTATGATTGAGAAGTGTGCCCCACCTTAATTCTTTTCTCCTGCATGCCTGCCTCCAGCATCTAGTAGGTGCAGTCAGGGACATTCTTTCTTCAGGCTACTGACTGCTGGCTGTGCCACCAGTGCCCTCCTCTGGTATTTATGAAGGCAGCATAAGGAACACAAACTATCTGTTGGATACACCCTTGGCAGGAAAGCTGGAAGTGTGAGGGACTGACTGTGCTGCATGGCCCTGTGACTCAGTTGCATATATTCACTTTTTTAAGAAACAAACAAACAAACAAATCGTTGTCATTTTCCACGTCCATCTGCAAAAGTGACTGATCATAAATGAAGCGATAACTATTTCCTTCTCTGTTCCAGATCGTCCGGCCATCAAACCATGCTACAATCCAGAGCATCGTAAAAGCAGTAGGAATTATTCCTGGCATCCCAGAACCCTGCTGTGTTCCTGACAAAATGAGCTCACTCAGTGTCCTGTTCTTAGATGAGAACAAAAACGTTGTTTTAAAGGTATATCCCAGTATGTCGGTTGAAACTTGCTCCTGCCGATAAGTTGTTACAAACACATCTTTAACGAGACCCACGCATCCTGCCCGACTACGCTGGGAAAGTTGTAAATGGGAAATGAATCCACTTGTGTTGATGAATAAATGCAAGCCTACAATTCCTCTACAGAAAGCATGTGGAGAGACTAAAATGATACACATGCTTACCTGGAAGGATATGTCTTACTGTCATCATTTGTCTTTCATATTCATCTTCCAGGAATTCAATACTTTTACAAATATCTTCCTAACCCACCTAGCCCAGACACCTGGTGTTTAGTGAGAAATTCAAGTGTAAAGATTTCCATAATCAAAGGACTAAAATATGTTTTTATATGCTATTTTTCTGACTATTTTATTTCTTCAGTTAACCAAGAAGATGGGAAGTGAACTTGCAAAGGCAGGCTTCTATTAGAATATCACTTTTGTACACAAATCAAAACATTTTGCCTAAAACACTCATGCTCTTAATCTGCATATTTATACTGGAAAATGCTGTAATAAAGGGCTTAAAATGTATATTTTCTCCAGGATGCAAGTATAGTGCACTGCATAAGCTTTCATATAACAGTATGTTAATATAGCCATTCTTGGTTACCCTTCCCTAATATATAATTTGTTCTACAAAAGACATGTGTGATATCCCATACTTTCGGTTTGCTGGATAATTCCAGGTTGTTGAACATATTCTCTGAGCAACACATACTATATAGTAATATGCTGAAATACTAAAAATAAAATAACCAAGATTTATATTTTTGTAAATTATACTTTATATCATCTAGATTGTTACATGCTTTTAACAAAAGCTAATAAATTAAAGGTACAGTAGTATCTAAAAATAGTTGAATTGTCTTTCTATAAATGCACTGTTACATTCTATTAATTAGATGGAAACATGTAAATACATGTTAAGCTTGTCATAATGCACCTCAATAGATTAAAGACAGAAAGGAATACTATGATCATCTACACCGACCTCCTGCATAGCACAGATGAAAGAACCTTACTCAGTAGTTTCTGAACCATGCATTATGGAACTTCTGTTTTGAGCTTGGGAGTACCTTTGAAAAACATGCATAAATGTGGCTTTAAAGACTTCATNAGAATATCTCTACTGGACTACAAGTAGTTGTTCCAAAAGGTAGTGCTCTTTGTTCATATGCAGTGGCTTAATCCTAGTCTGAATTTGCTGAGCTTTAGCTTCAATTCACTGGATCTTACTGTAACCTATTTTATTAGCTCCCTTTTATCTATTATCCAAAATACTTTCACTGTGTATTTTTAGTATATAGAGCAGGGTCAAATTACATTTTGGCTAAGACTTAAATAGATACTTTGATTTCTTATTCTAAGCCTCAAAACAATTTCTCACAGCTCTTTTCTGAACTCTTTCCAGAACTTTCATTAACTTTATTTTCCAACAATGAACATCAAAATGGGACACAATATTTGGTAGTGGTTCCGTTAGAAGTCTTCATAGAAATGAAGTCTCCGTATCCCTCTAACTCCTGTACAATCCTCTGTTGACGCATTTATGGTAGCCCTTGTAACTGCAGCACTCCTTTAAGCGCTGATGTTCCATTATTGTGCCTGTCAATCCTCTTTCTCAGTGTCCCTGTGTGCCAGGACAGACTTGCCACATATTCTATTTTCATCCACCTGCTGTACAATAGCATAGGCAGACCACAAGTGGAAAAACTTCTCAAGTCTGTGAGGTAGCGCAGAGTGCAACATACAGAGTGTTTCATCCTGAAGAAACAGTCTAACCTTCTGCACTACCTTATCCTATTAAGAGTTGTATTGTTTAGGGCAAGGATACTACACACACTACCTTCTGATGAATTACTAACTGGAAGGCTCTTACCCTGCTAAGGTGCTAGGTAACTTCTGCCTCCAATATTCCATACTCATGTGGTGCAGATCCCCAGACAACAGAGGTGTCTAAAGGTGGTGCTTCCTGCTAACCTACATAAAAGCAAGATTCAGTGTGTATGGGATTCTCTGCAAGGTTACTCTCACAGCAGTTCTTGCCAGTTCTTCCTGAACAGCTCTCAATAGGAAGTAGATAGTTCCAAGGCACCTTGTAGTGTGCCAGTTATGACTGCCAAAAGATCATGGATCCAGCTAGGCATTTCTTCTTCTCCCAAAGTACTACGGTGATTTACACTGGAACTACTGGGGCAAACCTTTGATACTGTTGCTGTTAGAGATCTCCCTTAAAAATGTAGGGTCTTGTGTTTTATAAATCAGGAGAAACTCAACTACAGTTGACAAAGTAATGCTAATGCATAAAGAAACATTAAAAAGTTCTCAGAAATTCAATGTAACAGCCATAAGCATAAAACTTTTCAAAGTATCTTAAGTCACTGTCATTTCTGTTCTCTATGAAAATCTACCCTTTTTGTAGGTCAAGTCTTGCTCTCATTTAGCACCAGCTCTGAACAGCATGACATATTAGCCTCGTGTGCTTATGTTCTTGTCTATTGCATTTTGTTTTCCTTAAGGAGTCTTTCCTATACCTTGAATTAGTCCTTGGGTACAAACTTTCCTTCCAAGATGTGCTGATGCAAGCAATTAGGAAAGAGATAGCATCCTATGACCTGTAATAAGGTCGATAGGACATAAAGGAAAATGCTACTCCTATACTCATTAGGATACCTATAAAACCCCGAAAGGTTTAGTCTGCATTTAAAGGTTTGTTGGCAAAACTATGTTATTTAGGATGGGCAAAACAAAATTATACCTTTAAGTGGCATAGCTCTCAAGACATACCCTTACTACACAAGCAGTACAATTCTTTTATTAGTAAAGTTTATTTCATTTGGAGTTTAGCTGTACCAGTCCATTCTCTAATGCGAATAAGGTGGTTTAAGCTCTTTAGTGGTTTAAGCTACTACTTTCTGGGTCTTTGGTATTTGGATGTCTAATCTTCCTCTAGAAAAGGAAACTTTGCATTTGAAATGGCACAAATGCAGTCAGCTGCTGCTGGAAGACACTGATACCCTTACTGTCTTGGTTCCAACAGATCTTTTGATTTCTATGAACATCCTATAAACTATTCCACTCAATGTTTAAGTTTCTAGAGAAAGTTACTATTGACAAACACTTAAAATAGCAGGTCAAGATAATTCCACTAACTAATCCTAAAAGAATTGCAGATATATTCATATGGGATGATTAAAGACAGATAAAACATGAAAACAGCTGATACTAGCCAGCAA
>VYZV01007934.1:0-14234 GCA_013401275.1 Pandion haliaetus | reverse complement strand
GGGAAGAGAGAGAAGAAAAAATTAAGAGCAGGGAAAAAAGAGGAAAAAAATGGAACACACCACACACCGAAACCACACAAGCTTTGCCTGGGGAACCCAGCAAGGACTCCATTGCTTACTGCTACCAAGAATTCCAGTGAAAGATGCTGGACTAGAAAGTAAAGGGGAGAAAAGGATCCACCACTTTAACCTTTAACACCCAAGAGATCTGAATTTCTATTTCAAAAGCAATCATAACATAAACTATATCTTTCAATTTATAAAGCAGTTTGGTGTACACACTTTAAGGAAGTGAAGTTCTGAGAGAGTTCTGTCAAAAAAACAAAACTGGAACAAGCAATCCAAAGATCTCCCCATCTCCCACATTCAAGTAATGCCTGAATTCACACACAACTGCACTGCAACAAGTAAGGAAGAGAACAGGGCAGTTGGGGGATAAAAAAAATCCAAACACAACTGTAGAAGAAATAGTTTCATGACAAATATTTCTGTTTGGTTTTCTTACTAAGTTTCAAACAAAAAAACCCACATTTCAAATATGTTGAATAGGAATTATTTAAATTCTTAAATTATCATGACTTACCATATTTAGGAGCAGTTCAACTACTAATAGCTTAATACTACATCTTTTTTTCTACCTGTTACAGAAAAAAGCAACAGCAAATCTAGCAGTTCTGTGCATTGCAACAGGGTCAAAACCAAAACATTTCGCTAACCAAGACAGGATGGAGACTTGATGTCATCACACAATTCTTTCTCTTAAAGTTGACATTAAAAGGAATGGCATATCATACACGAAACCCACAGGCTTAACCTGTGACAAAAAGAAAAAAAAATTACAAATGAGGTTCTGATTCCATCAACACTTTGTCCACTATTTGGTCATCTTCTGAAAGGACTGCAGGGGTGGGTGACCATCTCACACAGTCCTGTCATTGCCCTGCTAACTATCTCCTTTCAGTAATATCTTACAGTATGATCTTACAGTCACATTTTCTGTTACACATCCACCATGAAGGGAAAAATGTCACTAAATGCAGTGTAACAGCTTGAAAATACACTGAGAGATAACTACTGAAGCTTTGTTAATTGTTACTTTAAAAAGAAATGCGACCCTAAAGACCTGTGTTTGGGAGCATTGCTGTGAGAAATGAATAAACATCCTTTCACTCCTTCCCACTGACATCAAGCAGAAATGAGAAAGGGAAGTCGACAGAGGTCACACACTAACTTGAAGAGCTCTGTAGAAACGTCTCTGGATTCTAATCCAGACTGACAGCTATCCTATTCTTTACCAGCTTTATGTATAATGGGCACATAACTCTTGCTTCAAAGTCAGAATAACCCTCTGTCTAACTCTTTAAAAGACAGAATTACTAGGCCTCATTCCAGCCACCTGAACCAAACTACACGTGAATCAAGTATTTACTTGGGCATGTAGTAGCCCAACACAATATGCTAAAGAAAAATATAGCAAAAAGTCCCCAAAGTACATTGAATTATTTATGCAGTTCTAAGAGAATTAGCACATGTATTATCTGTGTGACTTTAAGGAAATTATTAATAAACTTTAATGTATACTTTCAGGTTGTTGAGACATTGTAATATGTGGATCATGAAGACAAGGAAGGCAACCTTCCACCAGGTGGAAAAATTGCTTTCTATAGATGTGTTATTGGCTTGGATATTTAATTTAACTATAGTTGATATAATCACCAATTTATTTCCACAGTATTTATTAGATGTGTGTTTATCTGTTTCTCAATCTGATTTTTTCACTGCCCTTTCAGTTGTAAAATTGCACAAACATTAATTCTATTTATCTATACCCTTCCCCAGTTTAGCATACATGTCAGATCTCAAGGTTAATTCCTCCAACAGAAATTTATACCTCATTTTTTATCTGGTATAATTTTTCTGTATTAGCTCTTGGAGAAGAACTTTGCCACCAATCCAGACAGCAAGAGGTAAGGTTTTTAAGACAAGATCTAGGTAACTCACACAATGCTGTAGAGCCCTGTCCTGGTTTTAGCTGGGATAGAGTTAACTTTCTTCCTAGTAGCTGGTATAGTGTTATGTTTTGGGTTCAGTATGAGAAGAATGTTGATACAACAGGGATGTTTTCAGTTGTTGCTAAGTAGTGTTTAGACTACGTCAAGGATTTTTCAGCTTCTCATGCCCAGCCAGCAAGAAGGCTGGAGAGGCACAAGAAGCTGGGAGGGGACACAGCCAGGGCAGCTGACCCAAAGTGGCCAATGGGGTATTCCATACCATGTGATGTCATGCCCAGTATGTAAACTGCGGGGAGTGCGCCTGGGGGGATTGCTGCTCGGGGACTTAGTGGGCATCAGTCAGCGAGTGGTGAGCAATTGCATTATGCCTCACTTGTTTTGTTTATTCCAGTCCTTTTATTATTGTCATTTTATTACTGTTATCATCATTATTATTAGTTTCTTCTTTTCTGTTCTATTAAACTGTTCTTATCTTAACCCAGGAGTTTTCCTTTTTTTTCTGATTCTCTCCCCCATCCCACTGGTGGGGGCCGGGAGTGAGTGAGTGAGCAGCCGTGTGGTACTTAGTTGCTGGCTGGGGTTAAACCACAATAAGCCCTTAGGATGAATAGAAAAACACTGTGTCCTTTTGGGTGTCATAATGAGGTAGGTCTCAAGACCCTTCCTCACTACCACTGTGGAAATTGGTGACAAAAACCAGCCCTTCTGGAGAAACAAGAGAGGCATCATTACAAGAGCAACATTTCCAGGGACTTCCAAACTTTCTTTTGGTGGTATTCTATGGTGGTATATTTCTTTTGCAATGGGGAGAGAGATAATGGATAACAAATGAAACAAGGGAGAATTCTCATTTGAGGAATATCTTTGAAATGTTTTGAATTCCCATGGAGTCTCTTCAGTCACTACTGTACATTTGCAGAACAACACATCCAAAGACAGTACTGTTCTTGCTAACACTATGCTGTTATTGCAGACAAAGCTGTTATTGCAGACAAAGCTATTAAAAGACAAAACACAGATGGCTGGGATTGCTCAGAGACAATGGTGCTGCAGAGGCTTGCACACTGGACAGCTTATGCCTTAAAGCCCACAGGTTTTACTTCTGGAGTTTTCAGATTTTCAGCCATATATACAGACCACTCTCCTTCATCTTATGCAACTCACCTACATAACTTATAGTTTGCATTCCTAGTCTAGGTATCTTCCTAGCCACGGTAACATCACGAAAACTTTCAGAGAACATATGATCTCGATTCACATATCTTCAAAATAAGCTGCTTAATGCCCAACACAGTACATATCTTTAACTGTATCTCACTCGGTGTTTGCTTTCCAGGTAACTAATACCAGGCCAACTGTGAAGGAAAAAAAAAAAAACCAAACAAAAACCAAAACCAAAACCCCCCACAAAAACAGTAACCCACAACCTTGAATGGTTTGGGCTGAAGACATCCCATTTCTCCTCCACAATTTCTGTGTTATACACTTGTCTCAGCTGCGGGTTTGTCTGCAATATACTGTTCCTGTCAATTTTTACTTCTACTAATTCCTAGTCTCTCTAGTGGAGACTGAAACTGATTTAAAGCAAGCATAGAGAATACATTGTTCCTATCCAAGGGCTGAATAGAATAAAAATCACTTCCTTGAGTAACAGGACTCATAATACCCTTGCTATCACTAATTAAGTGCTCATAGCTGCTTCTACAGTGATATGACGATAATGACGAACTAATAACCCCATCTTGCAGGATTTTGATTTTCCCAAACCTGAGTTTCAGCAAGCGTGGACAATCTGACTAGCAACATGACACAGCTGTAATCTATTTAACAGCATTTTACAGAATGAGAATGTAGCTTTTTCATTACGTGGCACTCAAAAAGACAAAACTTTCAGCCAGGTAAGTGGACTCATGCACCTATTGGAAATGTGGTTAGAGAAGTAGAAGACTTGGTCTCTCTCTTCCCTACTTCTAGATATTTATAAATAAAAAGTAACTTAGAGTTTAATGGACTGAATTGCTATGAGAACTGTTAGGGGTCCAGACTCAAAAATGCTGCTGTAAATTAGCATTAAATGAAGACAAGGGGATTGTCTAGGAGCAAAATTAGTGTCTTCAGTCAGAACCAATCTGCACGCTTTAAAGTGAGTCTAAAACACCCTTGTTCACCTCACTCTTATAACCCATCTGTTTATCATAATGGTTTATCATAAAACAAAGTCTTTGATTCCTTCCAATGAGGTGTTTCTGTCATTTATATCATATATGATACAGCATGTGGTGTAGAATAACAATGAATCTTCTGTCTTTTCTCTCTTCCCCATAAGCTGTAGAGGGCCTTAACTCAATAATGCCAATTAGGCATTAGACATCCATTAGTTCTGATGTAGCAAGATGATGTTGCATAGGAAATTAGTAAAGTAAAATGAAAATTTGTTCCATAGTCTGAAAATGCTAATCTGTATTGTAGTAAATATTCAGTTCTTTCTCTGAAAGAAATTCTTTTCATAAGCCCAAAATCTCAAACAAAACACTGGAAAAATACCCATAAAGGCATTTCTGAAAACATATGCATTTTTCGCTCAGCATTTACAATAAACTCTGGAATTACTGCTCAATGCAGTACAGAAGGAAAGAAAAGAAAAAAAAAAAAAGAGGACTAACCAAACTAACAAATTGTGCCAGGAACTTAACCTAGATAGCCTATAAAATAGACTAGATTAACCACATGATCCTTGGCATATCAAAGTTGTTAAACTATTTGGGCATAATGTATTCAGAATTCAGCAAGCACTGTAACTGCTGCTATGACTCACTTGAAAATTTATGTTCATAGGCACGTTAATTCTTTGGTCTTAGAAAGTTATTACCTGCAATGAATAGCTTGAAAAGTGAATAAAATGGGAATAACACTCCAAATGCCAAAGACTCCTAGAACTTTCCTTTTCATTCCTCAGTATTCAGGTTTAGGACATAGGTGTAAGAGAGTGTTACATTTAGAAAATAGAAGAGCCTTATAAGGGGGCAGGGGGGGAGAGAGTGTAAGAAAACTAGTTCTTTTCTTTGCAAGTATTTTGTGCCAGAATAGACATGTTAATAGAAAGTAAAGTCATGGCTCTGACAAAATCCTGAAAGATAGGATTCCAATATAGTATTCACATCAACTAGATTTTCAACTCATACCAGCTCTACAGCATATATGCATAGCAACCTAATAAAATATTGACAAGCCTCAATTTTTTTAAGATTTGAAAAGCAGATTTTCCAGTTGTGTAATCCCATTTATGCATACCCATCCACGTGGGTTGCATCACTGCAAGGTCAGAGAACCAGCACAATAGCCGGTAGGAAGTTGTTCCAACAGAAGACTATCTGCACCGTTAAAAGTTCTACCTAGTCAGATATTGGTCTGAAAATCATTTTCAAATTTCAGCACTTGGGTATACTATGTTTTATTGACTAGATGAAACAGCCTTCTAGTGTCAAATTTTTGTTTATATCATACTTCGGAATGTGACCATCTTAGAATCTCTTCTTTTTAGCTAAATGATGCACTGAATTCTCCAAGTGTTTCATTATAACCATTGATTATATATTTTGCTCCAGATCCCTGAAAAAAATGTTAAACAGTTTATAATCAATCCCTTCAGGGTCCCACTTAAAATACAGCACACAGCTGCCTATTCCCCCTTTAAAAGTAATTTGGAAGCCATCGGCCAACTTCTGCTCTAAAGTGTACCATTTTAAACTTATGTCACATCTATTTCTAAGGACATTGATTTCCAGCATCCCCTGTCTGCTCTTCAATACGTCATTACATCAGTTTTGTCAAGTAAGATCTACTTTACATTAACCCCACCTGACTGCATTAATTACATTATATTCCTTCAGTTTCTGATTAATCAAGTCTCATAAGAAACATTTATTCTCTTGCCTGGGATCAGCATCATACTGATAAGAATAGAAATACTTATTTCTTCACCCCATCCTTTTCCAATATTGGAACTGCTACGCCAATTTTCAGGAGCTACTACTTCTGTTTTACAGGTGTTTTTTTTAGGAAACCTAACAAAGCTGGTTCTTAAACTAAAAGGCTTTTGCGGGCTGCTCTTTTATCTCTTCAGGATAAGAGAGAAATTATAAAAGGCACATAAATAGGATGCATGTTTTGACAGTTAGGAGGGCCTCTAAGCATTGCCTCTTCCAAGCATGGAGAGTAAGACTAGAATCACAGAGTGAATTCATAAAAGCTGAAATTTACTAACAGGGCTTGAAAAAAGCCCACGGTTTGCTGATACTACTCAAACATCAACTAAAAGATAAGTGTTTGCTAGTATGTGGAATAGTTTGAAGGCAAAATGTTGGGCTTTCAGAGATATCTGGCTACACAAAATACAGCATAATCTGTGACACCAACGGTGCTGCCAAGCAAAATGAAGTTGCATTATGTCTCATGACCAGTTCACTCAGTGCAATTACTCAGCTTTCCCAACAAGTTAAGTTCAGTATGTACAAATTACTCTTTAAATATTTATTTATTTATTTAAAGCATAGTTGTATGTTCAAGCATATGGTCAGGCCAATTGTTTCTGGTGGAACTATTCAATTCACACAACTACATTATCTTACTGAGTTGGAGATGCAATAGAAAGAAAAATAGACTTTCTGTGAACATTGTACTGAATTAATAATGCAATAAATGTTGTTTGTGATAATGCTAAAAGAAGGTTTTTAAAAATCATGTACTTCCAGCGTTATCTGCAACAGTAAATTCCAACTAAACAATACAGACGTTAGAAATAAATTCATTTTATAGATGATAGGTCACATAAACCTGAGAGGCTTTTGTGGTTTGGAATTAAATTTCAAAAGCACATATACACTATCTCATATTTCTGCAAGTAAAATGATATACTAAACCACGGAGTAACAGAAAGTCCTCTTTCTGAAGGAGGTCTGACTTAATATTATGCAGCTGACACTGTCTCAAAGGAGAGAGACTGAAAGTAATATTACCATGAAGAAAATTAAATTTCCATCATTGAGCACTGATGCCACATATTTAACTCAGTAAGAATGATGGTTGATGATATCTGATGATAATTCTGAAAATTCAGATATTATTAATAGAAACACTACGAAATTGCCATTTCTTGAAGTGTTATAGTGTTATTTCATCCTAATAAATGAGCATGTTATTAGAAGAGGCCATGTGATTAATATGCAGTGTTCTGCTGAGCTCTTAATTAGACTAACAATTTAGAAGGCACAGGAAAATAAAGGAGTTAATTTAGGCAGTTTATGCATGAAAAGAATTAATAGTTAATGCTAACCATGCACCAAATAAAAGTGAAGCCATATGGCATAACCTGTGAAAAAAAGAGACTCAAAATTTTCATTTTCATGAAACTGTAATGTGAGCAGCATCTTGTCTACTAATTAGCAGAACTTGATGGTCCCACTTTCAGTATATGCAACATATGTACTTGAGCATATGTACAACTTTCTATAATAAATATTGATAGAGGTACCATACTATTTATTTGATCTTTTTCCTAAAAATCCTTATACAGCATTTGAAGACGTATACAATATTGTTAAATTCCTATTCAACCAGGAAGGTTAATTACATGGAAAGTGGAAGTGAACCACAACATTTTTCTAGTAATACTGTGGTACTACCTAGATATTCAGTGAAGTAACACAGACCTGCAGTGCCATGCAATATGAAAAGATAAAATCAGAGACATGGGGCATGCCCCAAAGAACTTCTATTTCAACTATTAAACCAAATTCTCTATCACAAAAAGGAGTAAACAGCAAGCCATTTACATATCCCCTGAAAGAGTCCTAAAAATAAAAGGCTAAGCAGGGGGCAGAGGGGCCTTCAATGCAAGAGAGGGGTAAGAAGGGCAGAAGGATTAGAAAAATGTCTGAGGATCAAGAGCAGAGGTTTGATATTCATAATTTTACCATGATACTTAGCCACTTGGTGAGCTCTTAGATTTCAGAACATGCTGGCACTATAACACAAAACTCAGCACAAGACCAAACCTCAGTCATTTTTGTTACTTTATTTGTATGCATGTCTGTTTTCAAGATAAATTACTGCACCTAATCACTTAAGAATTACTGCCTGTCCAAATCCTCACTTCTCATCTTCCACACCTTCTGTAAGCATGAAGTAAATTATCTGGACTTAAACACCTGCTGTGGCGTTAATTGGAGTTGTTACACCTTGTTATGGGTTTGTGTGGTGCAGGAGGTTTTTGGTAGTGGGGGAGGGGGCCGCAGGGGTGGCTCCTGTGAGAAGCTGCTAGAAGCTCCCCTGGCTCCAAAAAGTCGGACCCAGCTCTGGCCCAGGCCGACCCCATCAGTGATGGTGGTAGCACCTCTGGGAGAACAGATTTAAGAAGGGGAACTGGCAGTGTGGGGGTGGGATTGGAATGTGAGAGGAACATCTCTGCAGATACCGAGGTCAGTGAAGGAGGAGGAGGAGGGGCGCCTGAGGAGGCTGATGGCCCTGCAGCCCGTGGGGAGATGGCAGGCTGTCCCCCTGCAGCCCATGGAGGTCCATGGTGGAGCNGTGGAGCAGGGGACGAGTGAGGAATCTTCCCCCTGAGGAAAGAAGCAGCAGAGACAAGGTGTGGCGAGCTGACCCAACCTCCATCCCCTGTTCCCCTGTGCCGCCGGGGGGAGGAGGTAGAAAGAACCAGGAGTGGAGCTGAGTCGGGAAGGCGGGAGGGAGGGCTGGGGGAAGGTGTTCTGAGGTTTGGTTTTCCTTCCTAATATCCTTGGTTTTGATTTGATTTGTAGTAAATTAAATGGATTTTGTTTCTTCCCCAAGTTGAGCCTGTCTCTTGCCCGTGACCATAAGTGGGGAGTGATCCCTCCCAGTCCTTGTCTCGACCCACGAGCCTGCCTTTGTATTTTCTCCTCATCCCACTGTGGCCAGGGGAGGGGGTGGGGAGTGAGTGAGCGGCTGCATGGTGCTTTGTTACCGGCTGGGCTGAAACCACGACACACCTCGAGCTACACTCATTTGTGACTTGGTGATTAGCTAGGCTAGCTGGTGCAACAATAACACTGAAATAATAGGCTTAAAATCCATATCTCCTTATATCTTTATACTAAGTAGAACTATGTGAGGATTTTTCTCATAAATTATGGCAAGAATTGTATGTCACCTGAATAGGTATTTGCCCTTCTATTGCCTCTCATAACCAATACGTCCATAATATTGAATGGTTACACTGATGTACAGTAATTTGCACTAACAAGTTGTAGCCAAAAAATTTCAACTGGAATCAAAATCAGTCCTGTGATACATTTGGACCGCATCTGTAGTAGGGAGAAATATTAGTTAGAAATTTTTTGTGTTAATGTGATGAACACAAGCCCTTAGTGCTATTACAGAAAATCTCCAGAGATTCAAACATTTGGACATTTCTCTCACTGTTCTACCCCTAAAATTTCTGTAAGCTGTACCATAAGCCACGTTTGCAAAAAATATGCAATTTTCTACAAAATCTATACGATTAGGTTTCAACATCACCATTTCTAAAAATCACAACCATAATGCAACAGGAATTCTCATGTGTTGAACACTCTCCTTCAGCAACTGCAAGTTTTCCCATATTTCTCAAACCTGAAAAGACCATCTACTTAACCTACGACATTACAAAAGCCAAAGAATCTAACAAATCAAGATCTAGAGATGTAATTGTGAAACCAAACTTCAGCCTGAAAATAAATCCTCATGTTCAAGGTAGATGTCAGTGAGCTACAGTCTAGGAGGCAGATTAATCCACATCATCTTTCTAATGAGGATTTCTATCTGACTTACTCTTTCTATAGGCTCCTGCAAATTCTGACCTAGAGGCTATAAAGCAATTAATCAAGACAAATTATGTCTGCAATGTGAATTGTAACTTTTTGCAACTTGCTAATTCCTTTTTCACTTCATCCTTTGGTAAACTTAAGTATAAAAAGAAAAAAAAAAAAACCACCACCCTTTTGCAAGAGTCAGAGAAAGTTGCGGTACAAAAAAAGATGTTATGGTTCCAACAACCAATCTGAACCCTAAGTAGCCACATCTTTGTTTAGTTATAATTGCAGCACACAATTATTGCTACTAATTCAGTGTGGGCTATTGTGTTAGCTCCATCAATGATGAAGTTATCACTGGATGACTGTATTTTAGTTTGTGCAGCAAAAGATATTATGAATTTCATCCATTTTGCAACATTAGTTGTGTTTATGTTAATTGTTATTTTAATTCACCTATTATTTGGACAGTTTATTAGACTATTAATCTAGTAAAGCTTGTGTATTGGCTTTAGATGGCAAGGTTTTGGTAGCAGGGGGAGTACAGGGGTGGCTTCTATGAGAAGCTGCTAGAAGCTTCCCCTGTGTCCGACAGAGCCAATGCCAGCCAGCTCCAAGATGGACCTGCTGCTGGCCAAGACCAAGCCCATCAGCAACGGCGGTAGCGCCTCTGGGATAACGTATTTAGGAGGCGGAAAAAGTTGCTGCGGCACAGAAACTGCAGCTGGAGAGAGGAGTAAGTATATGGGACAGAAACAGCCCTGCAGACACCAAGGTCAGTGAAGAAGGAGGGGGAGGAGGTGCTCCAAGCGCTGGAGCAGTGATTCCCCTGCAACCCACGGGGAAGACCATGGTGAGGCAGGCTGTCCCCCTGCAGCCCAGGGAGGTCCACGGTGGAGCAGATATCCACCTGCAGCCTGTGTAGGACCCCACACTGGAGCAGGTGGGTGCCCGAAGGAGGCAGTGACCCCATGGGAAGCCCACGCTGGAGCAGGCTCCTGGCAGGATCTATGGCTCCGTGGAGAAAGAAGCCCATGCTGGAGCAGTCTGTGCCTGAAGGACAGCACCCCGTGGAAGGGACCCACACTGGAGCAGTTCGTGAAGAACTGCAGCTCGTGGGAAGGACTCACATTGGAGAAGTTCATGGAGGACTGTCTCCCATGGGAGGGACCCCACGGTGGAGCAGGGGAAAAGCATGAGGAGTCCTGCCCCTGAAGAGGATGTAGCAGCAGAGGCAACATGTGATGAACTGACCACAATCTCTATTCCCTGTGCCACTGTGGGGGAGGAGGTAGAGAATTCAGGAGTAAAGCTGTGCCCAGGAAGAAGGGAGGGGTGGGGGGAAGGTGTTTTAAGATTTGGTTTTATTTCTTATTACCCTACTCTGATTTGATTGGTAGTAAATTAAATTAATTTTCCCCAAATCGAGTCTGTTTTTCCTGGGATGGTAATTGGTGAGTGATCTCTCCCTGACCTTATCTTGACTCATGAGCCTTTTGTTACATTTTCTCTCCCCTGTCCAGCTGAGAAGGGGAATGATAGAACAGCTTTGGTGGGCACCTGACATCCAACCAGGGTCAACCCACCACAGCTTTTTTTGCTGAATATCTGAAAATGGCATTTTACTGTTATCCTCCAATTTAAGTTAGATGTTTTAACTTAAGTGCCTATCTACTGCTCCACTTCCATTGCTGTTCATCAGTATCGGGAAAAGCAATCAGCTCACATTCCAATCTCACTTCTATTCATTATATCCCCCCATTCTGGAAGCCAGAGGAAGGAGTTGCCTTTAATCCACAGTAAGAGTCTCACTGTGTTTTAAGACTACGTCATTAATGACTGCCATTTGCCAATCCAGAAGTTACCAGGTGCAACTTTCTGGCAAATTTATGGCAACTTCTGGGACCTTAAGGCATACTAATTTTTGCAATATTCAGTGATCTTAACATGTGTAAGATAATTAGTTATACAGGACAGAGAGCTTAAATTATTATGTCAGTCTGAACTGCTACCTGGAATTATGACACCATTTATATATGCATCTTGATGCATCTTCAAGTCTTCAGTTTCCAACCGGGTAGTCATTCCAGTTCCTACATTTCTCCTGAAAGTCATCAGCAGTTAGCTGATTAGCTTTGCTAAATACAAACGAAAATCTAACCTAGCCACCTACCATGCTATTGGATCAAGGATAAGAGTGAAAAGCTATAATGGCTATGTCTTTATCCATGTTAGTATACTAAGGTTATCAGCAGACATCAGCACATCATGGACATCAACCTCTAGGGCCTGAAACAATCAATTGTGTTACTGTAATTACCCAGAAGGTAAGACACAGTAACCGGAAAAGAGAGGAATAGAGGTAACATATTAAAAATGGGTAGCAGAAAAGCAGAATTGTAAAGATTAGATGTAGCAAGCAAAATAACACGCTTTAAAATAAAACCTTGAAAAATAGATAATTATTTTCTTCAAATGCATGTAGTTGATTTTCTATGTATCTTTATTATATACATACATACATACACACATATACATACATCATCCAGACAGGTGTGCACACAGCTAATGTCAGTTCTTTTAATGGAAATATCACTTATAAGTAAGCCCAGTAATATAATAAAGAGCAAACAGTAAAGCAGTTCTTGGAACCACAAACACAGCTTTCAGAAAGCACTAAAGAAACTGAGTAAGAACAGAAGCATACCCTTATGATTTTGATTTTCATTAAGACATTCTCTGCCAAAGAAAATAGCTGAATGGTTCCAGAAGCCAAAAATATTTTCAAGGTCTATTAATAACTAGATGAATGTTATTCATCTAACTAATGTTGTTCAACTAATCTTCATTGAACCTGTCACCTGACTAAGTGTAAAAAAAACCCTACAAGCCAAAACTGCATGCAATAATTATTCAGATACATGAATCTAAGGCAAAGTATCCTACCTTACACAATAGGGTGTGCCTTAAGTATTGATAATGCAGCTAGAATTTATCCATTTTCTGAAATCAAAACGAATTACAGTGCATTTCAGGATGCTCCATATAATAACACAAGGGATTATATTCGTGTAAGACATCTGTGACTTATTTGTGTTAGCGCTGAACTAAACCACAGTAACATAAACTACCAGACCACACATCCAGTGACGAGTTTTTAGGAATTGCAGATCACTTTGGCTAGGGGCAGTATTAGAAAGACAGAGCTATTTTATTTCTTCAGATGTACAATATTTGCTTTTATATCTGGCACATACTGTGCAATCAGTCTCTTTTGCTCTGGATTCAACTTCTGTGACATTCCCAGAGGCCATATCTAGATTTTAGGACAGAGCGTAGATACATATTCTTAGCTTGCCAGATTCAAGCATGTTATAAAAGTGAAACTATTCTCAGGTCTTTAGAGATCACTTAGTTTGCCCTTGTGCAATATGGCTGGGTGAACATACCTACATATTTATCATGGCATCTTATCTCCTCAGCAATACAGATCTACCAGGGAACAGCAACTCATGTTTTCTCCAGCTACAGTAGTTACATATGGCAGTCCAGACTAGCTCTACTCTCCCCCACCACCAGTCTTCTGCCCAAACTGGCTATGTACCAAAAGAAAGCAGTTCTACAGGGGAATTTCATGTTTGGAAAAGTTACATTTAGAAGAGATCCATGGAAGAGCACTGGAACGCAGAAGAGGACTACTTATTGTCTTCTGTATTACCATGAGAAAAAGGCCATGAAAAGCACTGTCTTTTGGGGATCATCCCCTATACCTAGGAATTTATCACCAACGCTTACACTAAGGAAATTTAATGAAGTCCATAGGGAAAATTATTAAATATTAACCAAGTGAGTTCAGAGTGCCTTTGAAACTCGTAGTTTAATTAAATCTTTAAAATGCAAACCTCAGTCTCTCCCATCAAAAGACTGGACTGCCTTTAGCCCTGACTGTCATGCAAGGATTAAGGTCTAATCCTTATTTCACAGTTTAAATAAGTAACAGCTGCTTTTAACTGCCTCTCTAGCCAAAGTGGACAGAATTGACTGCAGACTAAGTGGTAGGTATGTGATAAAAAGCCACCAGAAAAGAAACAGTGGCTGCACAGCCCAGACTAGCTGAAGTGAATAAAATGAGGAGTGAGAAACACCCCAAAATAAGTCAGACATCCTCCTTTGAAACAGCTTCAGGAAATCTCTTTTGTAATGCCCTCTTCTGTAAAAGAAGAGCTCAAGGAAAAGGGTGAAAAGAGTAATGAATCAGGAAGCAAATGAGAAAAGAAATAGCAGAACAACAGACTTGAAAGGAAACTAAGGAAAGACAGCTTTTATAAACAAAAATTCACCACTCATATTACCCTTCTAATACCAGGGGGAAATATGTCTGGTCTGATGCTGTTAT
>VYZV01007931.1:0-14210 GCA_013401275.1 Pandion haliaetus | reverse complement strand
GTCAAAGGTTGAAGAATCAAAGAAAATTACCAGGCAAGAGGCTTAGAAGCAATGAAGGCATTCAGTAAAGGCCAAGCACAGAACGAGGGCAAACTGACTTAGGTAACCAGAGAGGATAAAAAGTACTCCCATTGTAGTTAGAGCTAGAGGCTGGTTAATGAAAGCATGGCTCTGCCTTTCCATTGGTGGTGTACTATATTTGTGCTGAGTCTCCAACCTGCAGGTGCAAAAAGATACCTGCTTCTTCACAATGTAATATTTGAAGCTTGAGAAAAATTGTGCTAATGGGCTGGCTGGTTTTTAGTGATTTTTTTTAACATCTTAAAACCAGCAGCATTTCAATGTTAGCATTTATTTCTACTAAGCTTGTTGAATTAAATTATTTTCTGCCATGCAATGCTTCTATATTACATTAATTTTAATTAGGTTTCTGTTTTACAAGATTGATAAATCAGGTTATTTTAAAACACTTTATTTTTGGAACACTTTGTTGTTGTTATTGTTGTTTCAGACCATGCCTGAAGGACACCAATAGGCCAGTACACCCAGTAATTTGGTTCAAAATGCCTGGGTCTACAGTGAACAATATTATAGGGGTGTATTTTCCTTGGAACCGTCTCCCAGTAAATTTCCAACTGACTTAAGTTACCTTTTTTTTTCCCTAATTTTCCGCTGATATTTTTCATTTTATATTGAGGAAGAAAACCCACAAAAAAAACCCAACTCATCTTTTGTATTTCTGTTACAAGTATGATACATAAATATCAACTATTTGAAGACATTTTTTGAACATAGAAACCTTAATGCTTTAAAGTGCTTGGAAAGGGGCTGGAGGGGGAAACCCAAACAAACCATACACATGTATTATAGTTTCCACGGTTTTAATTTCCCAGACCAGAATGCAGTTTGCATAATACATGCTAAAGGCATTGCAAACTAATTAAAAATTCTGATCTAAACCTATTAGATTGGATTAACGCTTTCAAAATGATAAAGCGGTTTCCTGTGTATAATGTATTGCAAAGGCTTTGAAACGACAAAATTGCAATTGTATATTTATATTGCAATAACAGAATAACATTTTAAAGAGGCTTTATGTAATTAAGGTATGATCCTGCAAAGTGCTGGGTTAAAATATAATCCAACATGTACTTCCATTTCTTTAAGAGATAATGGTATATTACAGTGCTGTATTAATGGCATATGACCTAGAAATTACCTAGACCTTACAAGTAGAGAAATAAGGTTGCTGATGGCCTCAAATGAAGCGGTGTCATAACTGTAACGTAAAATTGAAGAAATGGTGCAGTAGAGGGGAAAGAATTGTGTTTGACTCAAAAATAGCTTGTTTGCTGTGTTTGTTTATATGCCACTGTTTCCTAATTGGGGTCTAGACAGACCTAACAAATAGCAATTAAATAAGGTTCTGCATACTGTAGGACTGCTCATATTCCATCTGGGTGAAAGTGATTCTACTTGCTCTGAAATCCTGCATTTCAAATTAGAGATGTCCTATGAAAACCCATAATACAGACACTGTAAGCTTGTTTCCTCAGGTTGTTTTATCAGTCTGTACTAAGAAACAGGTATCTGGAGATAGTCAGATGTGCATTAGTCAACCGGAATATACTCAAGCATTTAACCCTTGGGAGTATGTGATATAACTATACAAAGATATTCTTTCGATGCCGTATTGAAATGTGTTTGATCTCTGGATATCTGCTCAGTGATTTGTTTTTCCTTTCTTTATTAGTTTGAAAATGAAATCATTTTGAAGTTGGACCATGAGGTGGAAGGAGGACGAGGGGATGAACACTACATGCAGTTGTTTGAGTCCATGTAAGTAGTGCATGAAAATAAATGTCTTCAGGATGTGTTTTTATCTTACTGTTCTCACTTCTCAAGTCCGTAACCTCACTTAAAAATAGAACAGAGTCCTAGTGGCTTTTTTAATGAAGGGACTGGAAATAGCATACTGTTTCAGTAAACCTGGTTTGAATTGTAGTTTTGCTCATTGAAACTCTATTCCTGGTTGCTTTTCAGTATTTTGTGCTCCAGCTAAATTATGAAGAAATTACACCTAACCTGCATTTCTCTATCCAACTTTCAAGGAAAGATAATCAAATATTCACCCCACTTTTTGGTCTTTCCCCGTTTTTCTTTAAAACCTTTCTTGGTTTTATTTCACACTAATAAGACGAAGGTATTTTAAATCGTCTTACTTGCTTTTCTCCATGTCTACATTGGACTCCAAGAGATTCTTCTCTGAACTTACATAAGGTGACTCTCCTGGAATGAGAATATTGCAAAGTACTACAGTTTAATAAAAATATTTCTTATTTCTAACAATCCCAAAGCTTGATAGAGCATCTCCTTCTCTTCTTGGCTGCCCACATTCAGTTTTTTTCTCAGACTTAATAGCTGTGTCTTCACTTGTGGCAGGTTGCATGTGTGATGTATTGGGCAGTGGTGGGATCCTTGCGCTTACCTCTGGGAATTTGCTCCTGGCTTTGTGCCTTAGACTGTAACAGTGAGAAAGTACATCGCTCGTCATACACTTTCCTCAAGCATTGATAACCAAATAGGTATTAACTATAAAAATGCTGTAGCGCTTTGGCTACCTAACAAAATTGATACAGGCGTTGTGACATTGTGTATGTTTCTACTTTTGCAAAGCCTGCCACCTTGTTTGTATTGTATTTTTGTGTAGGGCGTAGCAGTCTTTGCAAAGTCACATCCCTCACCACAGGGAGCATGAAATCTTTGTGTATAACACAACGGAAAAAAGTCTACTTTCAGTGAAAACATCATTTTGTAAAAAATACCGAATTATATAATCAAATAATAAGAAGTAAATGTCATCTTGTGTCTATAATATGTAATTATGTTCTAATTAAATGGTAAATTTTAAAAGAAACATCATTTAAATAAAACATAATTTAAACGTTCTCTATGTTAGTTTAATTTCTGTCCTATGAGGAGGCAGATAAAATATAGAGAGGCAGACTTGAAAAAAGTAAAAGTAATGACACTTTATAAGCAATATAAGACTATTCTTTGAAAGTGATACACTGGCAAGGAGAGACGAAGTTTTAAAACTGTCTCTTTCACTTCCTAACATTCAATGGCAATGTAAACTGAGAGCAATAAACTAACTTTTCAATTCCGAGTGCTTACTGTTCGGCTTCAAGTCTTGGGGTAGCTAAGAGGTGACGCAGAGGTGTTACGACTAGCTCTTGGTATGACTGGAAACAGGCCTGCAAGTACATAGTTTTCTTAATCACACTGCTGCAAAATGTAAACTGCGATGTGTGCCTAAACTGTCACTACAGTTCAGCATCTCTGATACTGGGGATTTATCTGACACAGTGGACATTTACTGCAGTACTAAACTTTCCTTGCTGCTAGTAAGTTTTGGGTTTTTTTCCAAATACCCACACTAGATCTTCCTTGCCTCAGTTTAAACCAATTATTTCTTGTTTTACCCACAGGGGACATAAGGAATCATTTATTCTGTTTTTCTTTTCAGCAGCTTTTAACAAATTTGAAAGTTGCTGTAGAGTTTCGTTCAGTCTTCTCTTTAGGGTAAACAACCCCAATATTTCAGTTTATCATATGGAATGTTTTCTAGATATTCCTACAATGTCTACATCTGTTTTGAACTACTACATTGCCTTAAAGCTGGAGGGACTATTCAGACTGAGACTTTATCAATGCAAAGAGAAAAGCTTCCTTCGGATCTTGTGTATGAGCCTCTTTGGAGCTTACTTTTTCTGAGCTGTGTAACATTGTTTGTTTGCTTGTCTTGTTTGCGGTTTAATTCTGCATTCAAATATTTTTCTAGAGAACTGGTACCTATCCAGTTAAACCCCATCTTTCAGAAGTGCAGTTAAATGGTCTCATCAAACCTACTACATAGCGTTTGATCCTCCTGCCTTTCCAAGGTACCCTTATTTCTTCAACATATCTGGTTTTTCCTCCTTGATACTGTCCTACGTTCTACAAGACTTCAAGGTTTCCACATTTCTAAACATGTCACTTCATGTTATGTCCAAGTAATACTTTTTGTTCCATTCTTGAAGTTGTTTAATGATGCTTGTAGAGGGACAGTTGAGGCAGAGGCTGGTGACCTGTCTATGGTAGAACCCTGTTCTCTTCTCTCTGTTGGTTGGTTTGGTTTAAATCTTCCTACCTTCACCCCTTTCAAAGCAGGGATTTCAAGCCTCTCTCCCCAACTGCCTGTTCCAGCTGGGAAGAGACACAGTTAAACCAGGCTCCAGATTTATTAATTTGGTCATATTTCATCAATTAATTTCCTGTAACTGTCTGCATTCCTGCACCATTCCAGTTGCAGGTATTTAGCAGTAGTCAGTGACTGTCTTGTGTGTTGGTGCTCACCTCTGCAACCAACACTTACCCACACTGGTTGCTGGGAACTTGCCCGGGCCCAGTAAACTGAATAGGTTCAGCAGAAATTTAAGCACTGCCTTGCACTTGTCCATAGTCCTAAATGTGGGCATGGGCCATGGCAGGGTTACGACCTGTGCTGATGAATGCTGTCCGAGACAACACCAAGGAAGAGTTGGGATAATGCGGAACGGATGAGAGGCCCTTCTCAATAGGCAGAATAGGCAAGGCTACTCTGTTTTGGGAAATGGAGGAGGATCTAGCTGTATGAATTCAAGTTGTGCTATGCCACTTGTCCTCAGGCTCAGCAAATGAATTCTCGCATGTTACAGTTACTAATATAGGCACAACAGAAAATAGCATTTGGAAGCTTTCCAGTTCCCCATCGTTGCAGTGGCCCATGTTATGCAGCTGTTTCCTCAAGCTTTATTGAAAATATTCTTTATTTTAAAACTTCTATTTTTTTGGGTTTTTTCAAACTCTGTTTAAAAATTGAAAGGTTTCTTGCTCCCTCCTGGGGAAAAAAAGGTCTTCTAAAGTTTTATGGGTCTTTTTCATTGGGATTATTGTATGAAGCTGAGCAAGGCAACTTTTTAAATCTTCCCTCATGAGACAGGTATTCCTCTCTCCTGTTCGTTTTGTAGTTCTCCTACTCCAGTTCATCTTTCTTTAGTGACTGGAGTTATGTACTATATCCTGGGTGAGATCTTGCAGTAGCTTGTGCTTTGTGTCAATGCTTTTCTACTTGTATTGGAAAGAAATGTGATGTCTTGGTGACTAGTTCGTTTCACAGTCAAGTAATGTTCATAGGTCTGCCTTGTTTGCTGTCACTCCGAGTAAACCTATGACAAAAATTCATAATCGTTACTTAAACGGTGACTGTACTTTCATTTGTTAGTGTCTTATTCTTTTTCTGATACTTACATGGGTAAAATAACCCTAGTTTTCCTGTATTCTAGTCTTCTATATGATTCTGAGGCTTTCTTGCTTTCTTTTCCACAAATACCTTTCAACATGCTCCAGCCTTTTCTGTCGGTTGTCAACTCTTCATTCCATTTGCAATTTATTTAATGTCATAAGCCATATTTCAATAATTTATTTAAATATTTCAGTTGTTTCAGACTAGTCAGACAACAGCAGTTAAAGTATTTGCGTTTTATCTGTTAGCCTCTGTCACATCTTGTACAATATAAATGTTCTTTCAGACACGCGTGTACACACTCCCTCTGTCTCAGCAAAACAACTCTATGTTGGAGCTGTACGATCAATGGAATAAACGTTAGGTGCTGGTTTTACTTTGCTTGAGTTAGAACTCTGAAACTGGGTACTTTGCTGAGGTCCCATTCTACGCCCAAGTTTGAGGATTTCTTTGCAGTGGAAGTTAATATGAATAGGTATTTTCTGAAGAAAGTTTAAATAATTCTGAGGAGTAAAAAATGATCTTTGCAATTAATACTTTATAATGAAAGTTTAAAAACCAATAGTGTACTTAAAGATTAATAATAAATTATTAAGTGTATTTGCATATACATTGAGCGCTTAATGAAACACTAACAGGTCAAAAATTAAGAATAACATGTCATTGAAACTGCTCAGCTTAAGCACACAGCATAGTTTCAGGGATAATTTTGCAATTGCTAGTTTGTTTTTACCATTCTCCTGTGAGAATACGTGGTGATTTTGATACGTTATTAATAGAATATGCCAAATGTACATTGTGGTGGGTTGACCAGGGCTGGACACCAGGTGCCCACCAAGCTGCTCTATCACTCCCCCTCCTCAGTGGGATGGGGGGTGGGAGTGGGGGGAGAGAATAAGATGGAAAAGGACTCGTGGGTCAAGGTAAAGGCAGTTTAATAAAGCAAAAGCCGCGCGTGGAAGCCAAGGAAGACAAAAGATTTATTTTTTATTTCCCATCAGCAGGCGAAGTCCAGCCACTTCCCGGGAAGTAGGGCTTCAGTATGTGTAGCGGTTGCTCCAGAAGACAAGTGTTGTAATAACGAATCCCCCACCCCCTTTCTCTTAGTTTTTATTTCTAAGCAGATGTCATATGGTATGGAATATCCCTTTGGTAAATTTGGGTCAGCTGTCCTGGCCATGTCCCCTCCCAAGATCTTGCCCACCCCCAGCCTAGGGGCCCTTGGGGCCGAGAGGGATGTTGGAGAGCCGGCCTTGATGCTGTGCCAGCACTGCTCAGCAGCAGCCAAAACACTGGTGTGTTGTCAACACTGTTCTAGCTACCAATGCAGAGCACAGCACTACACGGGCTGCTATGGGGAGAATTAACTCTGGCTCAGCCGGGCCCAATAAGTGCATCTGTAAATATATATGTGAATATATATATAAATGCAGTTTGTCAGAAAGAATCCCAATGGAAAACCAGAATGCTACGTAAAGGAAACAAGCTCTTAAGCAAGGAAAGAAAATAATCCTTAATGACATGCTGGTAATCGTTTCATAATGTTTAAACAGCTAAGCTTTGAAACCAAAGCGATGATAGTAATGTGAAATATCTACTTCTAAATCACTTCAGCGCTTTATAGAAACAGCATACGCAAATATTTTGTAAATGTAAATTGGAATCTGCTGCTGCTGTATAAAACTTGCTTTCCTATATTTTTATCAAAAGAGAACTAACTGGGTTTTTTAATTGGCAGACAGTTTATTGTTTGGTTTTGCTTATTTCTTGAGGGCAAATTGCTCAGGTGAGGTTCTTGTTAGGCAATGTCTTTTTTGACTTAAAACTGGAATTTATGTTAGTTTGAACTTTCTACTCTCACTTAACTGCACGAAGAGAAGGAAATAATTGTTGCATTTTATGTTGCACGATAACAGAGGAAAGGGAGGTGTGGCATTTATTACAATAGTGTGGCGTTCTAGAGACTTGAGTTTGTTATACCACAGATGCAGGTTGCTCTGTTCCAAAATTGTGGGTATATCCTTGAATTTGAAGTCATTTTCAGACATGAAAAGTAAATGTTTCATTTTTTTTCTTTTGATTTATATCCCACCTGTCTTCTGGATAGCTAAATTACCAACCCACAAAGGGAATTTCCAGTGCGTTCTGCAGTTGCTTTAGCCCTAATTCAATATTTACCTTCAGGTCCAAATGGTTGTTCAGCTGATGGGCCACTAATTTTCACAGTATTGTAGAAACATTTTTTTGTGTTTGTAGTCTTACAGAGTGTGCACATCAGTATCCCAGCATTTTTAACTTGGTTGAAGGTTTTGTCAGCCTAATTAAAGGCCTCTTGGAGAAACTGCTGGATTACCGAACTGTGATGAATGATGAAAGCAAGGACAATCGCATGAGCTGCACTGTGAACTTACTGGTATGTTCTCTCTTGTAATTCTTGTGAGAGAATGGGTAGGAGCTTTAGAATCCATTTCCTAAAGATGAAGGTAAATCTTCCTGGGGACAGGAGTGGTTGACAATGCTCAGTAGTGATTTAAACTTTGAGACAAGGGATTTTTATATCGATTTGCACAGATATATGCATAAACCCCCGAAAGCAATGTCCACTCAGTTCGTTGGTTTTACTTGTATGTTTTATCCACTTTGAATCTGTGGATAAATAAGGAAGTCTACTGCTCATATACCTTTATCTTTTGATAGGCTTAACATAACTGGGCTTTTGCCAGAGTCAAGTTTTGCGTGAGGAACTAACCCACTGGCTGTTTTAGCAACTCAGTAATTACGGTTTTTGAATCTGGGGAAGAAATCTGCGAGATACACTTGAGTAAGGTGCCAAGATTTGAGTCTCTGATCCGGTTCTAGGCCACCCTGTCTTTTTTTCTATTCCTATTTTGTAATGAGGATATTGCATATAGAGATTCCTCCACCAGGAAATTCCTCTAAGCTGAAGAGGAACCTTTGTCAACTTTAAAGGCTGGAAAGAGAACATGGTTAATATGTATTGCACTCACATACTCTCTGTTCCTCAGTAATTGCTGTGCAATGTCGTATGAATTTCTGCAACTCTTCAGGAGGCAATTCTTGTCACACATTTTGCACAGCCTTAGCAACTTGTATACCTGCAAAAGTGTTATGGTGACAAAAATGGGGTTTATTCCTGGAGTTAGCACCCTTAGAATCATTGCACAACAATGTTGCATGTCAACTTCAATAAATACCAGCTGGTTTTTTGGCCCTCAAGTGTGGCCAGGCTATATAGTTTATGATGTTAATGCATTTGGTTAATCATATTTTCCTCTTCTCCAACAGAAAAATTTTCACTAATGATTTCATTAGTGAACTAGGAGTAGTGTACATATGTATATATGTAATAATAACAACACATACTAATAACTAATTAAAATATCAGTTGAAGTAGTAGTGCCAGGTTTAAACTTAAGGTAGTCTGTAAATAATGTATTTCTTATTCTGTCCAACTAACAAGAAAAGCTAAACCTCAACATATATATTCTTATCTTGTGTTTTAATAAAAAGACATTAGGAGATAACTTTTAAATGTTTGTGTCCCTAGAATTTCTACAAGGACATTAACCGTGAAGAGATGTATATCAGGTATGGCAGTTGTTCTGTTGGATCTGTTTTGGGGAGGGCAATAATATTCTCTTACAAATTCTGTTCTACCATTGTACTTGGATTTCTGTTACGTAATGTTAGTTCACCATCCACAATGACTCTGTTGTATTCCTGGCCTCATTTATATTCTTACTCTGCTGTTTGCTTAGCCTTCAGTGATTGGGAATCTATCATTTGTATTCAGCAGCAGCATTTTTTTTCCCCAGGAATCAACCTGTAGTTGGTCAAATCACTCAACATTCATTGTCTGTTACTTTAAAGAAAATGCAGCTAGATTTGTGGTTTGATGGAGGGTGTATCATACATTTAGAATGGCAGAAAAAATATTCAAGTTTTGTAGAACTGTGCAGTCTGCCAAGTCCCTTTAAATATGCAACACTACATGCAATGCAGAATTGCTAGTGAAGTATTTTTCTGTAAGAGCTATAGCTATGCTGGCAAATTCTTTCAGGTGTGATGCCATGTCACACTCTTACTGTCTCCAAGAGTTTTGCATATGAGCTGCAGCAAATCTTGCTGTTCAGAAGCTCACTATTTCCTGCCTCTCCTCTCATTCTGCAAAATCTGCAGAACCACCTGCATCTCAGCCACTGCAGTACAAAGCCCAGGATCTCAGCTGAAACGGGCACTGAAGGTGGTTCAGGGCTAAACCTGGAGCTATGAGCTGGGGTGGCCAGGGAGAAACCGCATTCCCTCTGCGCGCATTGCTGAGGGGGACACGTTTTCAGTTGGGTTCACGCCTGGGAGCGGTAATGCCTTGAACTGCTACGGCAAGGTGTCAGAGTTCCTGCGTCAAAACTTCGGTTCTGTGTAAGAGGATGGGATGCACTTTTTCTTTCTGGCTGCTGGAAAAGATGATGTGGCTTGAGGCACATGATGGGCAGTGGTTGTGCTGGTAGCAGCAGTGCTGCCCTAGGGATCAAGGAGAACACTGGCAACATAGAACAACTCTTCTGCCCCTGCTGTCTTCCAAGTTGTACAGGGACTTGCTTTGTCTTTCTGGCCCGGTATTTTCCATTTTCTCCTTTACCTTGTGTTACCTGTTGTGCTTGCATCTATTTACATGGAAAGTGTTTACATGCAATCGAAAAGTGCTACAGAGCAAGGCAGCTATCTTTAGTAACAGTCCAGAAATAACAGACTCGGATACCTTAAGTCTAGTAGTTCTTCCTTTTCCTCTTCCTCTTGGAGGTGGAGCTGACAGCAATTCGCAGAAGGAGGTTAGCTCTTTCCCCTCCTTTTGTGCACAATGTTTCAGCATACAAAGAGAACGCAGAAAAGTCTGAACAAACACACAAAGCTTTAACCCCTCAGAGTGTCCCTAAAGACTCTTTGGGTAGTGGGGTGCATGACATATATGAAGTTTGCATTACAGAGTTTATCTAGAATGTTTTGACACTTAGTATTCCACTCGTGTCAATACCTAGTCTAATTCGTGCTCTCTCCTCCAACAGATACTTGTATAAATTGCGAGATCTTCACTTAGATTGTGAGAATTACACGGAAGCAGCATATACCCTTTTACTCCATACGTGGCTCTTGAAGGTTAGATTTTCTAAACTCAACACATGAATAAGCTTTTGCAATTTTCAAATTTGTAAATTAAAAAGTGATTGTCTCAACCTCTGGTTTACTGCACGTTAGTTATTTTCCATAGGGGTATTCAAGTTTCTAGTTAAAAATACTGCAGCAGGTCATACAAAATTAACATTAATTGTTGAAATTGTATTTTCAATACGTGATTAAAATCCACATATTGGTAAAACTAAGTATTGCAGAAAAAATAGTTTTACTTTATAGTGAGAACATTGTGTGCAAATTCTGAAGTCATTTAGCTTCCACGTGGTTTTCATTTTGCTAATTTCTTACTATCCCAAGCATAACAAGGATGAAAATTAAACGCAAGTTTTTCCAGCTATCACGGGGGGACATCTGACTTTTCATTTCAGATAATATGGATCACTGCCAAATTAGATTTGTTTTCTTTGTAGCTGGTAATTATTTTTCACTGTAACTAGTGTTTATTCTCATTGTGACTGATGTTATCAATAGAAATGGTCAGTAAGATGCATTTCCATTTTGAGGGGAAATTCAAATTTAAATGTTCTTCAGCAAAAATTTGAGATCTCTTATGGAATTTCTTTTAGTTCAAACCCATATAAATTTGGCTTTTCACCGAAGGAAGGAACACAGATTTTTAAAATGTCATGTCTAGTCCTGGTTATCACATGAAATACAGCGCTTGTTTGAAGGGGTAATGAAAACATTCCCAGTGCCTTTCCCAGTTTCTTTGTGGAAAGTAAAAAAGACTAGGAAAAAAACACTTAGAAGAGCCCGGGGGACCAGACTTTGGGAGAGGGGGGATGTGTGTGTGTGAAATGTTGAACTCCGAAATCATATGTTTTTTAATGTGTTTTTATTCTCAGTGGTCAGATGAACAGTGTGCGCCCCAAGTCATGTCAACAGAGTTCCAGTGTTCACAGACCTATCGACACTTGAAAGAGAATTTGTATGAGAAGATCATAGAATACTTTGACAAAGGAAAGGTAGGTCTGTAGAGTTCTTCCCCCTGCCAAATCTCTTCTTACTGTGTTACTTTGTACAGTGGTATTTAATGAATATCCTCTGTACAGAACGTTTGTGTAGGAAATCCTCTTTGAAGGGTGGGTCAAGTAAAAATTGTGTTCTAAAGGTTTATTCACAGACCATATCTGTTCTGTATGAACATGTTCTTTCAATAACCATATTGACAAAGAAAGAGGGCTAATGTTTACACCGGTCACAAGCATCTCTGTCAGGCAGCAACAAAATAGGAAAAAATGTTGAATGTACTTTGCTTTACTAGGAAAAGGATGCGGACTACACAGATTGCATTTCTGAACCATTCGGTCATTATCTCCTGAAAAAACAGACTGCTCAAAATGGACATACTTGTTTCAGAGAAGTCCGAGAATTGCATCCCAAACTTAAAATGTAGTAGTTCGATGTTCAGTACCTGGTTTTAGTTCAGTTTTTTTAAAAAAGTTGCTAACAAAATTGCCTGTCAATACAATGACAGTAAAGCTGAGATATTTGGAAATAAAGCAAAGGACTAGAAAGCAGGGGAAAATTCTGCAGTGCTGAATAATGAATCTTATGACCCAATAAGGCCTCTAAGTCATTATGTCTGTTCAGCTGTAGCCAAAGGTATGAAGGGGGAAGGTAATTCATTATGGCTTCTTGCAAAATAAAGGCGTAACTCCCCCACAAAAGTCCCTCCTGTAATTCAAAAAGTAGAAAGTTTTTGGTGCTTCAGCACTGTGCAGGCAAATGCAGTGCTATTTAGAACTTCTCAGGGGTTTTCTGTTGGTATCGGACGTAACTACAGTGTAGCAGTCCGCACCCACTGTATCGGAACGATCAAATCATCCTCATGATTTCTGACCTATCTAGCATTCAGGTTCTCCTCAGATACATCAGAGGAGGTTTGCAGGCAGCTGATTGCAGCTGTCAGGTTCAGAACTACCTAGCCTGGGAGTATGTGGCACCATGTAAAAATGGTCATAATGCGTGTGACCACCAGTGTCCTTACCTCAGTAGAGAATTATGCTCCAAAAACCCCTTTTATCTCCTTTATTGTGAATAGATGAGAAGACTGACAGAATTTGAGAAATATCCTCAAGAGGGGGAGTTTTGATCTGCTTTAAGACCACTTCTGTGCTGCATACATCAAGTGCCTACAGCAGATGAGAACTGTCCTAGTCTTTCCAATGCAGCTCTGTAATTCCTCACAGTCATTTTCAGAGGTAGCTATTAAGTTGTGTGGAAGGAAACAAGCTGCTACTCTGGGCAAGTGGCAATTTAAGTCTAAGCCTTGTAATTTCTTAGCTGAGTAGGAGAGCTGTCGTGTGCAAGGCTACCTATGATTATGCTTCAGAATTTCTGTAAAATGGAGTGTGTGTGTTTTAGAGAGGCAGGTGTCTGTCCCCTCATACCCTGCTCCTATGTTTGGGGTATATTCTGAATGTTACGCACCTTAGTGATTTACCCTTCTTTTTTTAATGTATCTGAAAGGTTAGGTGATTTTTTATTATCTTATTGTAAAAATAAAGTAGGTTTACTTATTCCTTCCTATAATGAACCATAGAACACTTTTATTTTTCACATTAATCTGCTTTCCTAAAGTTTACGATTGCATTGAGTCTTCCATTCTAAATGCGCAGTTACTAAATGACTGCAATTTAAAGACAGCATAATCAATAAAACTGTAGTCAAACAGTGATGCCTTAAAAACCTGTTGGTACCAGATTTACTTTTTGAATATGTGGTTACATTGCAGATGTGGGAAGAAGCCATATCGTTATGCAAAGAACTTGCAGAGCAGTATGAAAAGGAAGTTTTTGACTATGAACTTCTAAGTCAAAACCTGGTAAGATTATCTACAGATACTCAAATTCTTTCAGTCACAGAAATTAGTACTTTTGAGCTATCAAATGATAGAGCTGCTTATAAGCTTGTTGTCTGCAATTGATTTTTAATTCACTTGTGAAAGAGATACTGTGTTGCATTGTAACATTCCAGCGGTAAAGTAGAGATTCATAAAGAACTGTTTGTTAAAGTTGCATGGACATCTGCTTACTGAGATATTTTGAAACTTCTATAGACAAGATAAACATGTTCTGAGATAGTGCATTTTTTCCCTGCACTTTTTCTTTAAATTTTAGGAACGCAAATCTTGACAAGCCTGAAGAATTCTGTCCTACTCAGGGACTGGGGAAGTAATACATCACCAGGAATTAGATCTAGGTCCAAAGGCTAGCAGGAAGATTTTAAAGGAAGATTAAATGTTCAATGATTTGTTTCCATTAAAGTTCAATTAATCTATAAAGAATCCCCTCCACCACATACCTTCTTTTTTTCCACCCCCAGAATTCAACGTTTGCATGATCTTTAACAAATGTTTAGGGCTCATTCAATAGATATCCCTGAATCTTCCACAAAGAAACCATGGGAATCAATACATGACGTTCTTGAACAGTGTTGTGTATAAGGAAAGCTTCTTTTCCTCCCAATCAATTCTGCTTTTATCATAAACTAAAAGATAAAGACAATATTTTTCCCAATTCCATTTAAGTTGCAGTGTTGCATGACTTTTAGGTGTAACACCAGAAATAAAAGTAGTAAACCTAAATGGCACTTAGTGTTTTATGGAAGACATTGTTCTAAGGCCTTTACGTGGTGTGAGTCCTTAGCGTGATGCTAGGGCAAAAGCTTG
>VYZV01007930.1:17327-34085 GCA_013401275.1 Pandion haliaetus | reverse complement strand
ATTAAAACAAACTAGAGTTGTACTGCAAAACCTGTGTGTGACTCACTGTGAGTTTAGAGGCAAGCGTTGATCTCAGGTTTCCTGTTAGCGACATCCTATGCCTAGACAGAGGCAGCTAAGCATTATGCTCAGCAGCCTGTCAATATCTTGTTTTATAATGTCTCTAACCCCAAGGTTTCATTAGAAGATAAAAAAATATATTTTCTTAAAATTTTTGCTCACTTATAAAATGTTATAAAGTGTATTAATAGTTTCTTCTTAGTCTAAGAGATTAAATAAAAATGAAGATATAAATGCTTGACCAAAGCAAAAAAAAAAAAAAAGATATATACATAGCATAGGCCAAACTCCAAAAGACTGTGTAATTTGTTCATAAGCATGATTTGTAAGTAGAAAGCTAAATCAAAGATACAGTAAATTTTGCATAAACAATTTTCTACATGAGTCCCAATACAATCATTTCATAGACAACTATTTCTCCTGAATGGGCATGACACCTTGAGAGATTCCAAGGGACCGAGGTGCGCCCTGACAGGAAAGAACAGGCATAAAACATCAAACAGGCAAATGCTGTAGTTCACACAGGAGGAAGGAAAACATTGCTTTGTTTGAGAAATTGATATAGCAATGGTACCATCTCAGAGTACAAATGGTAATAGATAAAGAAAGACACTGAAATCAAAATAGCAGCAGAGGGTGAGCAGCAAAGTCATGTCTCCAGTTTCAGACCTTTATACAACTACTTACTTCCTCCTCATTGTAATCTACGTTGTTTCTGACTTTGTATTAGCATTTCAGCTGAGAAGATGAAGACTGCATCTGTTCCTTCATAAACAGAAGTGATGTGTTCTTTAACTACCTTGTTAGGTTTAACAGGGGCATAGACACGATCTCGCATTTCCTTTTTGCGGTTCTAAACTTGATGGCTGCTTTCCGGAAATAAGCAACAGTTGAACAAAGTGTTGCGCTAGGTTACATCCTGAAACATTCGGTGTGCACAAAACTAAGACAAAACTTCTTTACTTGGCTCCCTCCTTTACCATAAACATACATGCAGTGACTACACTGTAGTTTAGATGTATCTACATTGGCTCATTCAAATGCAACTAACTCATAACAAGTTCTGTGCTGTTAACTGTGAAGCATTTTTCCTACTTTGGGGATGTTTTTGAAGCCCTCACAGGTAACTTACATGAGGTAACCATTTCAAAGTTAGTCCCAGTATATCTGGACTGCAATCTCTACTGAACCACAGAAACAGCATTATGATAATCTGAAAAGCTGGGTGAGGGAGACTCCACTACCTGGATTTCTAAGTGCAAAATGGAGGCAAGAAACACACTAATAGCATGATGCACCTGAAAAATCAAACAATACTTAACAGCTCATTTCGCAGCCAAGCAAGTCACCGTCAGACTAAGAGAAATGCAGACACCAATGTCTGAAGAAGCAGAAGCCATCAGCAGTACTGAGGGTACAATACAGTAATGTTGAGCAGGGAGGAGACATCCTTTCTGAGCACAGCGCCTCCACCAAAGCACAGTAAACTGTATTACTTTTGTGTTTTCCCCAGCCAGCCAGCCACAGTCCCACAGCACACAGTGTAACTTTTTTGTTGCTTTTTCAAGGCTGGTAAATATGACCTCTTGCCCATGACAAAGTTCAAGAGATCTAGAAACACCAGCAGTAACTAAAGGAAGCATTTCAATGGATGTTTTCCCTGATTCAGCAAGAGTTCAGTTCTGAATCTGAGTGTGCCTACATGCACCTTTTCTAAAAGCTGCCACTTGCATCCAGTTTTTCTCCCAACACTTTAGTATCCTGCATACTCACACCAGTGCCCGGTACTCTACTTGCCTGGTGGCACAGCTCCTCCCACTGCCTCTGCAGAAGCTCTACACGCTCACTAAGGATTGAGATATCATCTGCGCTGATATATATAGACAGGGTCTCCTTCAGTAGAGAGAGGTGTGCAAGGTCATCTGTCCATCCTTCAACAGCATTCTCTAACTCCTTAAAAGAAGTGCACAAGGAAAAAGGACCAGTTTGCTAACAAATAAAAATTTGAATGCGTTGATGAAGCATGAAGACAAGCATTGTTATCCCACTGAATTAAAGTCATATCTGAGCAGACCCACCATTTCAAGTGGACGGTTTCAGGCCCGTTTAAAAGAAAAAGAAAACACCAACCCCATATGTACCGATATTTTCAGAGTTATGTGAGAGGTAACTCCCCAATAGAGAATGATACGTCAGTCTTGTAATAAGTAGTCACAAACTAACATACTACTCAAATCTCTCCAAAGTTCAAAGGTATTTGAGAATTCCAAGTATTGCTTTGGACTTCTCTGTATTGAAAATATTTTCAAGTTGTAATCCATTTCTAAACTGCAAAGAATATAGCACAAAAGTGTTATCTAAGATCCCCCACAGTAATCTCACCTCAAATAAAAAGCACTAAACCAACAGTTTAGATACCACGAGTTTAAATTTGAAGTTAGAATTTCTATAATTAAACCACACCACTATTTAGTGCTTCTACAGTACTTTTCAGATCCTGTTCTGATCTCACTTTGTTCAGATCTGTATTTACGCTGCAGGATTTGCATTATAGTGAGATCACTCAGGTATTATGCTGTCCAAATGTTACATGGATAATTCCTTGTCACAGGGATGGCCAACCGGTTTGCACAGTCAGTAATATGAAGCCTATTAACAGTGGAAGAGGTTACTGCACAAAGGCAGGCAAAGATGAGACAAGAGTCAAGAGAGAACAAGTGCTTTACCTTGCAACGAATCTGCTCGGCATGCAACTCATCATGGTGTTCTGGCAAAGGCTGAGAAAGGTTTTTTTTGAATGATCTTAGCTTCTCCAGGGAGTCTCCTATGCCCTTTTCAGATTTTTCCCAGTCCTGGAAGGCAGAATGTTTATTAGACTTCAATTCAGACCTGGATTATACTTACGTCAGTTGATTTGCCTAACTAACTACTAAACAGTGAAAACTTTTTCATAATAATAACATGCCCTGAAATCCCCCCCTAAATAATACTCATAGCGTCAGAGCTTGAGTCATGTGTACAACTGTGTCAATTTTTTTGTGTGTAGGTCTCTGCTACTAGAAATACAAAAGCCAAAGCTTCCTGTTATTACAATGTTGCCTAGATCCAGATCCACCCTTTCAGAAAAGCCTCTCCTGCCAAAATTATTTTCCATTTCCTTTCTTTAACATCTGTATGAAACGTGCTACTGTTCTCTGACAAAAGCACCATTCAGGTGCATTAATCTCCAGAAAAAAAAAAAAAAAGAAAAGAAAAAAAAAAAGTGGTTCGGGGTATTGCAAATTCAGGTCAGATTGGAGTACCTGCAGAAGTACAGAAGAAACCACATACTTACTTTCAGTAGTAAAGCAAGCTGTTTCTTTTGTTGCTCCAGCTGGGTGCTAACTATCTTCCAGCGCTCCTGAATTTCAGTAAGCTCTGTCTGCAGGGCTGCCTCAGCTCCACTGTCAGCGGAGAGCAGCAGTTGCTTCCCAGCTTCCACGGTGAGGATATAACTCCCTTGCTGCCTTAAGAGAACTTTCTCTTTAAGCTGAAAATATTAACAATTTTCTGTCAGCTTTGTCTTTTTAATTACAATTAGCAATTCAATATAATTCATTCTCAAGCCCATACTTTAATTGATTACATACCTTGGCTTAAGCACGAGGTACTGCCCAAATGCTTTACCCTAACCTTTTCGCAATCACTTACTGCAGCAGACCATCAGAAAATTTCTCCGAGGAGATAAAGACGTGAAGGACTTCTTTCTCCCCATTAATATCAGTATCTCAATTGCTCTTAAAGAGAAATAGTTCCTCTAGAGGCTATTATGCTTATAAACTTTATTATTATAATGTGTCTTCCAGCCAAAAAGCTTGAAGACACCAAGATGCTAAATAGATACTGTTAACCTCACATGAAGATGGACACTCAAGGTATCCTTTTTTGTTAGCTAGAATGCATTCCTCAAACAGAACATCATTGTTTTTTTCAGGACTGCTTCAGTGTGACATTAGCTGCAAAGTAAAACCAGAAGCAAACAAGGTTCGAGAGAGAGAGTGCCCAGTAAGTTCTCCATTGTATGTTTTTTATGAACTCCAACTTCATTTCCATCACACTGCTGCTTCTGGGGCTATGCCAGTTCCAAAGAACTAACATCCAATATTGTTTTCTGCAAAGCAGATAGTCTGAATCCAATACATTTTTAAGAATGTTTTAAATGATGAAGGCTGTAAAAAAGGCAGGGATTTTTTCCTCTTTCTTCAAACACATCGGACATACCTGCACTTCATCCAGTAGCGCTCTGGCTTGCTGCAATGGGATAGGAGCGTTGCCCAGCCCACTCACTGCCTGACAGGATATTTCCACCAGCCACTTGCGCAGCTTCTCTGCCATCTCCCTATAGCGTTGCCACTGATGAATCTGGCTGTCAATGATCCCCCTTCTCTGCTGTGCCCGGCGAATTACTCCTTGCCATTGATTACTTAGAAGAGTCAGCTTCAGATTAAATTCATCCCTATTATAAATATAGATAAATAAATAAAATACATAGTAACCTTCATATTTTGATTTATTTGTTTAACAAAATAAACTGAAGGGAAAGGGAAGATGTTTTCTGGCTGTCAGTTATGAAACACTAGGAGAAAGCACTGAAGTCTCATGAAAGCTGACTGAGGATGAGAGCTTCATGCTTCATGTACTGGGAGAATCAAAGCGCTCCAATTATTGAGACCTTAAAAAAACCCAAACCTTTAACACACAAAACTCTTCTACCTTCTCCCCAGAAATATACAAAGAAAACCCACAGGTTTTGCCAGTTTGGATTAGCCAAATTCATAGCAAATGATGGAGATTTCACAATTCACCCCAGATTTACTACTGACGTCAAAGCAAGCATAATATATACATAGCATTAACGAAATTCTCACATCCCAATACACAGTTCATCTAAGGACCATGATACCCTTAGCAAAGTCAATGAATATGCACAAGTGTGAAGCCACTGGTGTTTCACTGATTTTCATTCACTTGATCACAAGCATTTAAAATAAAATCTCAGACAGCAATGAATTCCTATTCCATCCCATTTAGGCTGCGGGTGTTCTTAAATGGCAGGGAATCCTCTTGGTAGAGGCAAATCATCAGCTGGCATAAACCAAATGTAACTCACTAAATCTGTCACTGCAGGCTCCTTTGGTGAAAGTGACGTTTTGAAAGTACATCAAGATAGACATATATGTAACGTGCTTGATAATCCAAGGCAAATCTTTGTCAGAGAAGCAGCCTCAAGGCCGCTGTATTCCCAAATGGATTCACACATTCACATACCCCATAGCATCCTAAAGAACACTGTCTTATTTAAGAACTTGCTAATTAATGACTTACCCACAGAAATAGTAACTCCTACCTCAGAAGAGCATGATCTGAACACTGGCATCTGCCACTTTCTCTGTTCAGAAGTCCCCCACTACTCTAAGTATTACTTCACATAATCATCAGCAGCAACAACACAGGAATGTCTACCTGTCATCCACCTGTCCTTGTTCTAGGAGGTGCTGCCCATCAGAGATAATTGAATGCAGAATCTGCTGGCGGCTGAACATCTCTGCCTGGAATAGCTGTTGTACAGGAGACAAGGATGTTAAAACAAGATCTTACATTTTAATTCTATCTGTATGCACTGGTAAAAATGAATTTTCATGTATTTAATCTCATTTCAAATTAATCCAATAGGAGTTTTGTCATGAACTTAAATAGAAACACATTTAAAAATCTCATTGTTGGAGTTACTTTCTGCTTCTAGTAATTACTATTACTTCCTTGAGATTTAAAAAAAAAAAACCTATTAAAAAGCTAAATAATATGAGTAGGAGCTAGGTTTTATGTCTCTGAGTGCAATTGTGTGATTGGCATTATAATTTACAACAAAATCCAAATAGGGTATTTACTGCATGGACAGAAATGTCACTTTATTTTCTGACATGTTTAAGAACATTATAGTCCTTTGCCCTGTTAAATTGAATTTATGCATAGATTGTGTGATAGTGTTACACAAACTTTTAATACAATTTTACACTGCCAATAGAACTTTAAAAGAAATGGTCAGCCACGTGTAGGAGCTAGAAATCAATTCTCCACTTCCAGTTTTTCCAATTTATTTTCCAGTTTTCCCCATCAGTCACAATAAACTTTCACGATATTTTTAAAACTCCCCTATTACTTAATTATTACTTAAGACAAAAAATTACCTAAGTACTACTTAAGCAAAGATGAGTTAAACATATATCCTACTTTAATTTATTTTTAAAATCATTTTTTCATTTAGTAATGGACCATGTCTCTAGATAAAGTTGCTCAGGAATATTCTTATGTTGATGAAGGTACACCCAGGCATCAGCTCAGGACTGGACCCACTCCATGTTCGAAAGGTTTTCAGAGAGATTAAAAGAGAAAGTATAGCGGTATGAAACTTGAGATGTTATGTTTTTTTCTTTTGTTAGCAATGGTGTTGGCAGTTGATAGAATTTCACCCTTGCCTGAACTGAGAGCCACTATGCCCCAAATCCAGATTACACCCCTGTCATATATCTTCCCACCAGCTCAAATTGTGATGTACCAATCCCTGCATCTGCAACTGCCAGCAAAATACCCACTGGCACCCGCACAGTTAAATNNTGGCACCCGCACAGTTAAATCTCTCAAGCACATTGTATGTACCTTAGGACTTCTAGGTGACGGACTAATTTTTAAAAACCAGATTTTGCCTCTCTGAATCGCTGAGTTAATTTTGAAAATGTTACCCAGATCATAAATTTTCCCATAGAAAGAAAGTGTTGTCTAATTTCTTTGCAGAGGTATTTGATAGTGTTCTTTGAATACCTTGGCTCTTATGAATGACTGAGCCTGAACCAGAGGGAAACCAATTGCTCTATTATCTCATGAACAAAACCACAATACTGTGGGGTTGAGAATTTCAGAAAGCTGAGCAAGAAGGTAGAAATTTTACTTCCTGTCACATCTACTTCTGTCAAGTTAGGGGGCATTGCTGAAGGAGGCAACAGCATCTACCAGCATTGCTGACAGATTAACTGGTTAAAAAAACCCACCAAAACCAACCCCCCCACAGCAACAATTTTAATGTTTTTTTAAAAGGACAGGTTAAACAAAAGCTTATCAAGCATGAGGAACTCTACTGAGAGTGGAGGTATTCAAGCCCTACCCCAAAGCAGAGACATTTCTGTCAACATGCGCGGCTACCGGCATGTACACTGTCTCTGTACACAAAAGGGATACTCTGTTCTGTGGGACCACTTGCCACCCCAATTTCTTCTCATATGTGGATCACTACGAATCACAGAAATAGGAATTCAAAGGAAGAGGAAAGGAGGGCAGGTGTTGGAATGTACAATACCGGCACACTGAAAAAATTTCAGTAATTGAGTTGGCAAGGAACTTCCCCTTCCCCTGCCAGCACTTTCTCAGCTGCTTGTCTCAGTGCATTCCCACTGCACGGGAGTCCCAAGCAATGTACCAGGCTTGCAAATGGATATCTGGAGAATTGCACAAGTACAACTGCAAGATCATCCTGACAGACTGATGCAGATGCCAGTGTTAGTGCATGATATTTGAAAAAGCTATCACCTCCATGTTGCTGGTTTGTAAAATTTCAGTGGGAAGTTATTTCTAAATAAGGCCACTGAGGTAGCTGGGGTCCTCTGAATAAACATCAGCAAAGTTATGCGTCAGCACTGGAAAGCTAGTAACAGAGCTGGCGGCATTTCAATATCCATTCTGGGAATGCATGTGGAAACAGAATATTTTCTCATTATCTTCAAAAATACAAAGCAAAACCATCTGGAAATTCATCTCAAGAAGTTTAGATTTGACCCTTTTATCTGCAAGGAGTGGAAAGAAAATTCTTCATGAGTATCAGGAGGCACTGCAAAGAACATTGAGTACCGAATACATTTAGGTTATATAAAATGCCAGAAAGCTTTAGGTAAAAAAAGAAATGTAATTTACAACATTTAGAAATTCAGATATTAGTTCTCTAAATTCTGAGAGATGACTTCATAGCTGTAATAAAAAAAGCTTCAACAGTGCCTAAGTAACACTCCTCTGAGCTAACTGCTCAGACCAAGGTTTCAGGAGAGAATTAAGCTGAGATCTCAAGAAAAACTGAATGCAAGAAGACTGCCATTAACCCCTTTCAAAAAATTGTACCTATGACTGGACACAACAACAGTAGGAAATGATCCACTTAGCAATGATTTCTGGACATTCAGATCTCCATGTCCTGAGATGTCTCAGCTTACAAAGACACCGTCCAGTTAATGCTGGCAGCACCAAGAGGAGATGAAATGGATGACATTTGTAAAGGCAAGGGCAGTTAAGTGGTAAAGCAAATGTATGCTAGAGCAAGCAAAACCAGTTGTGAATTACGTTCTGCTATCAGACATTCACCCAAACGCTGTGCTGTGACATATAAGGCAGGAGCCCGGGGAAGACATGACTCTGCCTATGATCTGGCCCGAGTCTATGGGTAGGTCAGCTGAAAAAGTTGTGGGAACTGAAACTACTGTGGCCACATGGGAGCTTTGGTATGAAAATTGACTTGTCTTACTTGATCTTTACCAGGATTCTTGGCAGTAACAATATGGGTGGAGAAAAAATGTGCAACACTTGACTTCACTGAAGAATCATAAAGGCATCCTCTAGTAAAAACTCTGAATCAGTTTTTCCCTGTAGCAAAAGCCGGGCTGGTTCTTGAATTGTTACAGACAAAGACTCCAGCATTTAGTAAAGATCAAATCAATTTGTTCTCCAAGGAAATGTTACCAAATGGAGGCCCCATGATGAGTTATATAACTCAGTATTTAACAGAAAAGTCTTCCTTTAAGATGCTTTTCAGATGCTGTATGTGATGGCATTTTAATAACAAACAAACAAAATCAGAATAAGCTGAAAGAACAGAGATTTTGTCCAGTTAGGACTGAAGACAAAGGGCCAAACTGCATGAGAATAGTTAGGTTCTACAGGAAGACCGATAAAAACTTTGATTTTCTTGGTACAAATCAATCTGAAGTAGACTAAATGCAGGAGACAAGCACGCACAAGCATACTGATACGTTATACACAAATGCAGACAGATACTCAAGTCCTCCCCCAAACTGGGTATTATTGACATATTTGCATGCTTCTGTTTTTAAGTTAAGATATCCTCAGACGGTGCAGGCAAATGTAATTCAATTCAAGGCATACTATGTTATTACTCCACAAAAGAATGTGCATTCCACTTATGTATAAATAGTATGCGTTGTAGTTACGTATAAATACATATGACTTGCCTCATGTGCCCTCTGTTGCTCTAAAAGGCTCTGGTAGTTTCCTGAAATCTCTGCCGCCAGCTTCTGCTCAGTCTGAACTAATAAATCCATCCAAGTCTCACATTTCTCCAAGAAGGTCTGCTGCTGCAGCAAGAAAGACTGCAGCTTACTGAAAGAAAGGGAGATGCATTCAGGTAAGGTCTCCTCCTCTCACACACAGTGTTAAGTGTCTTGCAGTAACTTTTCTAGCAGAATTCCAAATCAGATGGTGACACTTTTCCCACTCAGCTGCCTCATTCAATTTATTTAGCCAACACTTTGAAAAGTAGCAGTCTTCCTCATTTCAAATTCTGTTAATTTGAGGCAAACCCAACACCTCAACTCACTGGCTTCGCTCTTTACTTATAAGTACACCAAAGAAAAGGAGCTATGGTTAATGAAATATCTGAAATGTTTTCTATATTCTGCAAAAGGTATACTTTCTAGCTGTTGTAATCTAAGAAAACTACACAACAATCTTAAACTATCCCCACCTGAATCTCTCCGTAGTCTGAGATGAGATCAGAGACCAATGTCTGTTCAGGTTCTGCATCCTTTTGACTTCTTTATCATTCAGAGGAAGCCTGTAACCCAGCTCATTAAGACGGTCCAAATCTGGGGCCATGCTGCTGAACTTCAACATCTGACTCTGCAACAAACAATAAAAGTGATAACTGGGAAGTTCAGTAATTACACTATTACAGACTGCAAAATTATGAACTAGCACTCAAGTTAAATTTGGAATGGTCTTGGTTGCCACCAAGTGGCAAGCAATCTCTATGCCAGGGAAAACTGCACTTCCAGTTTTCAGCCTCTGGTCCCAGAGCAGGAGAAGATTTATGCTCATGTTTAAACGTGCACAGAGAAGTAAATTCAAATTGCACTGAAGTGTTTTGCTGAATTGGGGATTTACAGCTCAGTACTGCAAAAGTAGGCTAGTGTTCGAAACTGTATGCTTATATTGTTGAAGAAGTGAGCCTTTTTCCTTGTTTCTTAGCCTGAATGCTAGGCTGGCACATTCCCATTGAACTTAATCAACTTTTTATTTTTAGTTTTTTGTTTTGCAGTACAGAAATATCCAATTCACTACGTTAGGAAAACGTCCTGGTTTTTAGCATGCCCAAAGTGGAATTATGTGTATAGTTAATCCTGATAGAAAAATAATTGAAGATTAAAATGACAAAAACAGCCTAGATGGCAAAGTTCATCCTCTTCCTGTCAGGGTCTCTGAAAGAAGAAGAGAGGAAAAAAAAAGCCCCCACAAAAAGAAAGGGTGAAAGAGCTGAAATGGAGATCACACAATACACAGTATGAATATTTCTTCAGTACATCAAGATACCCAAAATGAATAGATGACTTCATCCCTAAACTAAATATCACTGAGACACAAACTGTATAAATTCAAAAAAAGTCGAGAGAAAACAAAATGAAGGAAATCTTCCAAAACTGCTAAAATTTCCATTCCCATTTTGATTTGATAATAATGTTTTTCTAAACAGTTTGCCTTTCCTTTTCCTCTTTACTCAGGGGCAAAGTAACATGGACAATTACTGCTTGGCTGCCATCAAACTTCTAAGTTCTCAGTCTTACACTTTGGATGAGTGACAGTTCTTTTAAAAGGTACAGAATGCATGTATGATATTTGTGCACACCCCGTACCAGGCCAAAAGAAAAAAAAATTCAACACTTTCTGCATTTATTAGTCACCTTGAGTTCCTCCATTCTACTCTGTATTGCTGAGAGATCAGATGAGTGACTGGGATCCTGTCCTTTCAATATTTCTTCTGCTTCTGTTATCCAGGCCTCAAGGACTTGCAGGTTCTTGGCAAAGGTTTGATAGTCCAGCACTCCAGCCTTGAACAGAAACCCAGTTTAAGAACTTTGGCCCACAGCATCCATATTGACATTACACTCTTGGTTATTCTCATTATAGATTTGCAAACAGCTGTACAGGCTGGGAGCAATTGTAACTGTTCTTTGCTCACAGACTGTGGAATTATTGGGGTTTTTTTTAGGTTAGAACAGAGGATTTTTGTTTGCAGCAAAAAGGCAACACTTCAGCAAAGTGCAGAAATATCTCCTTGCCTTGAAATAGATAACCTTCTCTAACTTTCTTTTATGAAACTAACTCCTCTGCTTAATTTATTGTCAGCAGAGAGAACCACTTGTTGCTATTATTGCAATTTTAAATGAAAAACTTCTCTTACGTTTTGTCTCCTCAGAGCGCGGTGACGTTATAAGCACATTCTAGACAGTGCTGGATTTCTTGGGTAAATCCTCTTGCCAACCAGACAGAAGCCACTACCTTTGCTGATTTCTCACCCAGATACTTTCCTATGGAACACATTCTGCCACTACTTTTTTGCTCTTTAGTCCCTGGTGACACAAGCAATGAGCAACATCTACTGAACGGGCTTTGACACAAATGGTAGGTGTCAGTCTGGTCACTGACATTAACAGGAACTGCAAAAATCAGTTCTACACAATTATTCAGAATCTCTCATTTGTTTTACTGCTAAAGAACTAGCTGGGAAGAGAGGTTGTCTTCCGGGGAGCAGTAGCTGTGGATCCAGCTGTTAGCGCTATTGCTGTCTGCAGAAAGCATGGCACCCTCGGCATTCCAGATAAGACACTTTCCTCCACGAGGTTTGCTGTCCTCTCCCCACAATTTGGACCTTCTTACAAGGTCTCTATGCTGGACTTGAGTGTATTTTCTACTCTCAGCTTTAGCTTGCAGGGAAATCTAGGAAATGCTGACTAACAGGTAACACCACCCTCTTTTCCCAGGCAGTTTTAGCTAATTTATGTGTTTTCAGGTACCACAGGATGATCAGATTCAAGGACTGAAAACACCCTCTGCATACCTGAAGTACAGCCTGTTGCTTGCGGAGACCCTGTTCCAGGGTTGACAGATTCTGTTTCAGAGAAAGATGATCAGACTGTATGGCTGCTGCTGCTGAAGCCTCCACCTGGCTTTTTAGCTCTTCTCCCAGTTCTTGCAGAACAACTAGTGACTCCTGTGACATCTTCAAATCTGTGAGTACATCCTGGAGCAACACATTGAATAAAGATATGAATAGTTAACCTGAAACTCTGCTGATAGCCTCCGCTGATTTAAAGGAGGAATTAAATGACCGAACTCCACCACTGTATGAAAACTTATATTTACTACTGTATTTCAATGCCAGAGTGTCCACTCACACTCTGTATGAAAAGGAAATGATATGCAGAGTAAAAAAATGCGTCAAAGTACCTGTGCCCAGAGGAACAGAAAAGAAGTGACTGCTCAGCTACCTTGGAGCAAGCCTGAGTTACTGATGAGGCAATACTTGTTGAAACAAACATTCTGAATCTACTGACATGCTGGTCCTAAGCAGTGTCAGCCCTCACTGTGGGTTGATTCAGGTCTGATGAGACCTCCCTTTTTTTCCTGCTGTGAATTACCAGGAGGGAGGAAAAAATAACTTTTGTAAATGGCCTAACATAATGGCTAAAGAACGGGACATTGGGAAATGAAGAAATTATTTGAACTGAACAATTTGAATTGCCAATCCAGATGACTATGGCAGCAAATGCTCAAAAAGCTCATTAATATGTTCATTTTTCTCCTTGCAATTGTTTTGCTTACACTAAGACAACTAACATTTTATTTTTTCGTCAATGACACTTAACATTAACTTAAGCTCCAAAGAAGCAAAATGTAAGCACAGTTAGGAGATAAACTATGCTGCTGCCTTGAGATACAGCCTTGAAAAAGGAAGAATCTCAAAGTTTCAAAGTGAATGGTGTCCTTACACAGTCTCTTTTCATTCAGAACTGAACACCCTTGACTGGTGGGAATACATAGTCAAAGGATCTTGTGTTTCTTTCTATTATATGGAACTAAGTAGATCTGGTATAGGTATTTTCCCAAGCAAGAATCCGTTTGATAAGCAGGGACTTAAGACTGAATCAAATTATATAAATTATCCACCTTCTCCAGGGAGATGACTTCAGATACAAGCTTCTGAAGCAACACCACAACAAGTAATGGGAGTGATCACAGGAAAAGTATAAGAAACTCATGAGATTTGGGTAGCAGACATAAAGCTGCCTCTCCTGTGCTTGATGCATCAGTAAAAAGAAGTGTGTTTCTATGCAAGTTTCCAATACACCAAGTATAGAGTTTAATAATGGAGAGCTTGCAATTTTTAGCCCACAGAGCCATGAAAAACTGCAAAGCTTAACTGAACATACATTGCAGTCCTGAATCCAAGTAGTAACTTCATCATCAGCAATGTCTTTGCTAGTGGCAGTCTTCAGGAGTTCATTGGCCTGGTCTTCCCGCTGACGGACAGTGGAAGAGCACTGCTGGTAACAGTCCTTGTACCTCTGCCACAACTGAAGGAGGCCCTTACTGGCACGCAGCCGCTCTGCAATCTCCTGCAGAAGGTTGTTCCACCTGGTGAAGAGACTGGATGAAAGATCGAAGCCTTGGAGTCCACAAGAACTATCCCTGCCCCTCTTCCTCTCTGTCATTTCCCATGGTCTTTTGGCTTTTAAGAAATTTGGTAATAATCAAGATCCAGACACTTGGAGGGAAAAAAAAAGGAATCCAAGAAATATGTCGACAGTCTGTTCTGACCTGCCACAGCAGGTCTGATCTATGATACACCTTGGATGCTATATATTAATGCTTGAGGTCAGAGCTGGAGTGCACCTTGTGAAGTGAACCTCCTGCTATTTCCACTTAGCACACTTTGGTTCACGGCACAGAGCACCCATGACCGATGATGAACTGCCAGTATGAGATTCCTGCAAGGGCCTAAGAGGCCTAAAACAGGTGTAAAGAAGAAACCATTTCTTCTGCTGTAATTTCCTCCCAAACCCTAACAGAATATTTAAAGTCATAAAGCTCTGTGTAACTCCCTTCTAAAATACTCCCAGATCTATTAAAATTTTTGATATTTGTATTATCTAAATAAATATCTAATCCCCCTTTGAATTCTCAGCTCTAACGGGAACCAGAAATACGTACTTTGTCAAATGTGCTGGTATTTATCAAATTGCCTCATTATTTCTGTACTAAAGGAAATCAAAATATTTTTCAATTATTATTATAAAATAAAAATGGTGAAGTGAAAATTCTGTCAGTGATCACTGAAACTGTTAAATCCTACAGTATCTTTTTTGAAATAGGGTGAATCATCCCTTCCTCTACTTCCAGATTCTAGGACAGGATGGACCACAGATTAAAAGAAATTTGGCATGACTGCATTTTCAAAAAAAACCCCAACTTCCACCAAACTAGTTTTTGCTTTTGGATCCTGTCTTTCTGTAGCTTCTCTGAGTAAACCCTTAGCTAGTTCTGGCCTGGATTCAAAGTTGGGGAAACTGTTCTTGGAGGGACTGGTGAAGGTTTAGACTTTCATTCCCTTTCATTGCCTATCATTCCCTTCCTACAACTAGAAACAGCAACCTAAAATCTGCAGAACCTGGTGCATGCACAGCAAACAAAATTTTCAGACAGGATTCTTGCATTTTAAGTGCAGCATTATTTTCCATCACAGTATTTATGAGTCTTGGTTGGCAGCCACGCATGGAGCAAAACTACTGATAGTAACGTCCAAATGATTTGCTGGAGAAAATAATGTTTCATTTATTAGTAGTAGTAAATGAGACAGTTCTGCTCCAGCCCCTGACAAAAGGAATAACCCTGCCTGTCCCTGGAAGCCCCCCAAACCCTAAAATCATAAAACAACAAAAATAGAAACGATGGACAACTGGGTCAATGGATAAATGCAAATTTACCACTGAGAGTAAAGTTCAACACACAGACATTTTCTACCTCATATTCACTTCTTTCAAAGTGTTGGTAAGTGCTTCAGTCACTGGTGGGTGACATTCTTTCAACAATTGATTGGTCACAGAACCAAATTTCTGTAAGCTATTTTCTTGCTTTTCCAATTCATCTTGTAGGCGCTAAAACAGAGTAATAATAAGAAAAAGATACACGAGGTGTTACAATTGCATGACGTAGAAACATTTTGAAATAGTATGTATCAATTACATCATACAGGTTATGAACGCGAAACTTGATTTCATGTGTGTTTCATCTAAATAGAAGGTTGTTTAATATAAAGACTGTTAGATTCATTTGATTCAATATCATGGTGTAGGAAAAAGTAAATTTTAACCTAATATTTTTGCAAAATGTAAAAATCTTGTAAAAGAAATTATTCTATTCGATTATTATATTCTTATTCAATTATTCTCTCACAGGAGGAGTAAGTGCGTGGAACTGCTTTGGAAATAAAACGTTAACTGATGGAAGAAAATAAATTAAATAACATTCTCCTGTTTAGGATGAGATGAAAAAAATAACAGCATAAAAAAAGCTTTATTCTGAAAGTAAGGTTCTTGCTTTTTCATTTATCAGTCTGAAGTACTGCTGGCATAGAAAATGCTCCTTTTTTTTAACCTTAAATATTTTTATGCATATTATTATAGTTTGAACAGCCCAGCAAATTTCAGCCTGATTAAACTGTATAGCCAAAATCTTAATAAGCAAAAAAGTAATTTTCTGCACCTATTGTGTTACTGACAACTCCTCTCTGACACATAAAAAATGAAAACCTAGAAGAGTGGCTGTTAAGTGCATTGATGGATGCTCTCTAAATCTTGGTTTGAAAAGTGCTGTTCATGCTTAGGGAATTTGGCTTTATATATGTCTGGACTTCAAATCACACAAAATATTTAAACGATAGCGTAAACTTAAATTTGCTGGCAAATACTAACAACACAAGTTCTTGTTACTTTAAGCATCTGGAAATGTTTGCATAATTATTTTTGATTCCAAAGACAACAACTGTCTTTGAAATAAAAGGTTATGCCATGTAATAGGACAATAATTTTAATATTTTAAAATTTAATTATTTAATTTATTTCAATGAATAATAATTTATAATTTTATAACAGGAGTTTTGTATTTTATTCTTTTCTTACTGTAGAAAATCACTTGAACATGTGAGTATCTTAGCTTTTGGAACATTATTTTCTTTATCTTCAATCTACTGCAACCACAGGGTTGGGGGGGCATTTAAAATGTGATCTCAATATGTGCTAGTAGCTCAGAAGCATGATGAAGCAGAGTGAGAAACTTTAGTTTTAATGGTCAGTAGTACAATTTAAAAACTTTTAACGATTTGACAGTACGGCTCAAAATTTAAAGAACAGCATCAAAAATCTAAAGAGAAAACAACTATCACCATTTCATTTTTCTGCAAAATGAAAAAAGCAATGGCTATTTGATAATATGTTCTCTTAATGTCATGTGATTTTAATGTGCCAGTATGTCTGTACTTCCATTTCTTAT
>VYZV01007928.1:2110-24031 GCA_013401275.1 Pandion haliaetus | reverse complement strand
GAATCTGTTAGCATTAAAACAAAGCAAGCATGCAAATCAAGATACAAACATAGATCTATGAAAAGCACCAGTTATAAATGTTTATAATAAATCATGAGTCTAAGAAGAGACTTACAACAATGAGCAGAAAACTTCAAATTAGGCTCTACAGTGTCACCACAACAGTCTGAGAAGATAGCCCAACAGTTTACACAGCTGATCAGGGCTCTGTTAGTGGGGCTAACACCTTTGCAGGCTTTGTATATTTCCTAGGAAAAAAAACCCTATTCTTTCAAGGTTAATAAAAAAGAAGGTCTTGGAGAGGTTTTAGTTTTGAACAGTTGAAGCAGACCAGAGGGAATAAGAAACTTTCTCATTCTCATCTTACAGCTGGAGAACTGAGGCACAAAATATTTAATTGACTTGCCTAGGATCACACACAACAGTTGTATTAAGACTGTCTAATTTTAGTCTAGATTCAGGTCCTTAGGCCATCTTTCTTCTGTAAAATAATTTTAAAAAAATTCTTTATGGCTTCAGATAGGTGAAACATCAAGACCGTTGAAGAGAGAAAAAGTAGAGCTGACATTTCAATAATGAAGTAATAAAGCTTGTTTTCCCTTTGCTTTCGATTTGGAATTACTTTTGGTGGAGATGTAATTTTAAATTCATAAGTTTCAGTTGATAAATACCTAGATTGTACATGCTAAGGACTCCTGTATTAAGAATCCTGAAGTATCCAATAGACCCTTGTTGGAGAATTATTTTGTCACTTTAAATGAGACTTTGATTAATTAAAATTTCATTTACTGCATTCCAGTAATGTGGAATAATGTCCTGATTCAGCAAGTTAAACCCCATAATTTCATGTACTTAAGAATAGATACACACTTGAGTCTTCTTTTGAATTGTTTGAGGGGTTTGGTTCATTTCTCTAAATATTCTTAGCATCTTTGATTACTGTGTTAACATGGTTTTTTTCTCCTTTCATGTCGTTTTTTCAACTCTGAAAAACTCTGTATATTTAGCACACATTGACAGACCATTTTAATTTAAGCAACCCAATTTCAGTAAATATCTGAGAAGCCTGGTATGTCTAATTTCTAACCAAAATTACAGTTCTTGTTATGTTAAGATCTGTATCTCTGCTTAATCATTTACATTTTGAATTGTTTGGCATTGTTAAAATAAAAAGTAGCTTAAAAATTACATCAATTTTTTCTTTTCCCAGACACCTTTTTTAATCCCCAAATTAGAATATTTGAATCCTAAGTTAAAAATAATTCCCAAGTCTTCCTTTCTTGATGCAACAGTAAGTTTCAGTCTATATAAAAGTAGATTTTGTGTTCAATTTCCGAGGCATTGGAATTTTGTAGTAGAACTGTGTAATGTGAATTAAACTTAAAATACATTTCTTTCCTTCAGAAAGACCAATCTAAGTTCTGCCAATAGTCAATATGCTTTTGGCACCTTTCACTGTAGTGTACATTTTATTTTTTGGATTATGGGTAGGAAGACTTTATTCTCTGAAATATGGAGGTGTGGAAGAGGAATAATGCAACTTCAAACAAGCAGGAAATCTGACTAATACTTATGATGAATAATAGAGTCCTGGTGCAGTGAGAGCTCAATTCACTAAGCTTGAACCCTTTTAAGAGCAGGCAGTTCAGCTGTTATGTATTAAAGAAAGCAATGTTAATAGTAAGAATTAGAAGAAGCTTTTAGATTGTAATTGTAATTGGGTTAATTTTGTAAAATTCATTAGCAAGATGATCTCATTTGTACAAATGTAAAACGTATCACTCATAAAGTTCTGTCAGGTTTCCATTGACCCAGGTGCTTATAATGTGTTAATTTACATCAGAGAAACAGCAGTGTGTGGAAATTGGGCAGCAGATAGGATTTAGTTGTTTTTCATTAGCACTTGGACTTTGATAAAGGGGAACAGAAAAGAGCTACTTGACCTTTCAGTGCTTAAATTATTAAAGAGCAAATAGATTTGAGGTCCAGATGCTTGCAAATCTAATTTGTCTTGTGGAGTAAGGATGAAAAGACATTTTGAGTTTGAAATTGCTCTAGTCTACTTAGTTCTTTCTTTAATGTATCTGAAGATGAATAGATGTCAGGCATTTAAAATGGAATATACAAGGAGTAGTGCATGTAGTATAACTAACATGAATTTGCCAGAGGAAAAGAAGCATTTTAATGACAGATTTGTTTATAAACTATCTACAAACTTTAGCTTTAATCGCTGAGTGAAAAAAGTAAAGAATCCCCATTTCAACCAGTACTGGAACAGGTCATACTACCTTGTCTGGTCTGAGGTCCCTCTTCAGTCCTGCTACAATAAAAAAGGTAACAATACTCTTCTGAAGGCAACAGCCAAATAACTAAGTTTACTATCCATCATTCTTTAGTGAAACTGAGGATTCTTATCTTTGCTGTGGTATTAGGCAAGTGTAGCTAGCTTCAGTACCTTGCAAGAATAGGTATTTACATCACCTTCTCCTTTTTTCCAATATTCCATTTAAATTTGCCAATTTGGTATTTATTGTAGATTCACTGTAAATTAGTAGTTAGAGGAGGCAACATGCTGTCTACAAAGTAGTTTGGAATCCCAGTTCTAAGCAACTGTGTTTTGTTCTAGAAAACTAACTGCTAAAATCATATCAAATGTTGATTTGGAAGAGAGAAAACAAGATTGTAATGTAGATATTTCATGGCTAGTTTTTACAGATCAGTTCGCGTAGGATCAAAGAAAGGCTGCCATGTATTGACCTTCATTTACTACTCAGCATGGAATTAATCATCTAATGAAAATCTTTCTGCTAGCTGTGTAGACTTTGTTGCACAGAGCTGCAAAATGTACAGACAGTGGCCTTCAAGTAGACCCTCAAGATATTTGTCTCCCTGGCTGTACCAAACTAATACATGGTTACATTTCTGTGTGGGTTTCAGCATCAGATTAAAACATCTAAATTTAGGTGTCCACTTGCACATGTCTACATGTGAGCTGAGTATTTAGTTATTATAATCAGTAGAGCCTAGAAAGCAATTAAGTTGACCCAGAAGTAGACACCGCCTCGCTGGTCAAGTCTTTAGGGTCTGTTGCCTGTTCTGAGTAGCTGTCCAGTGACTGCAATGGGAGTTTACAGATGTATAAACATCTTCATGAAGACATTTAAATTCAAGTGTCTTAACATAAAACTAAATCTCCACTGTGGTGAAAGTCTAAATCAGGTAGAAGAAGAGGTATTAAGCATTCTCAGTGTTAACTTTCTGGGCATTTTTTGTGAGTATAGGAAGTGCAGCATCTGGAGATGCTAGATCTTAAAAACAGTGAACGGGGTCTGTTGCACGTGATCAGTAGGTCTGGTAAAAATAGTAAGATGGCCAAGAGAACTGGCATTTTTCTGCCTTTTGGTGCTATTCAGCTATGAGGGCTCTGTAGACCTAGCATCGTGCTGTCATAGAATCATGAAGTCATAGAATGGTTTGGGTTGGAAGGGACCTTTAAAGATCATTTAGTCCACACCCCCTGCCGTGAGCAGGGACATATTCAGCTAGATCAGGTTGCTCAAAGCCCCATCCAAACTGACCTTGAACAGTTGCCATGATGGGGCATTGTTCAAGCTCACAGCATTATCTAAATGTGCAAAGGCAGCTCGAGTGTAGAAGCAGTATGTTAGTGTCATGGCTTAAGCCCAGCCGGCAACAAAGCACAATGAGGCCACTTGCTCACTTTTCACCAGATGGGCAAGAGAAAATGTAATGAAAAGCTTGTGAGTCGAGACAAGGACAGGGAGAGATCACTCACCAGTTATGGTCATGGGCAAAAACCAGACTCAACTTGGGGGAAAAAAAACCAAAATCAATTTAATGTGTTACCAATCAAATCGGAGTAGGATAATGAGAAGTAAAACCAAATCTTAAAGCACCTTCCCCCCACCCCTCCCTCCTTCCAGGGCTTAACTTTACCCCCAATTTTCTCTACCTCCTCCCCCCAGCAGCACAGGGGGACAGGGAATGGGGATTGGGGTCAGTTCATCACACGTTGTCCCTGCTCCTCCTTCCTTCTCAGGGGCAGGACTCATCACACTCTTCCCCTGCTCCAGCATTGGGTCCCTCCCTCAAGAGACAGTCCTTCACAAACTTCTCCAGCATGGGTCCTTCCCATGGGCTGCAGTCCTTCATGAGCTGCTCCAGTGTGGGTCCCTTCCACAGGCTGCGATCCTTCAGTCACAGTCTGCAATCCTTCAGTCACAGACTGCTTCAGCGTGGGCTTTTCCATGGAGTCACATCCATCTTCGGGGGCATCCACCTGCTCCAGCGTGGGCTCCACAGCCTGCAAGTGGGCATCTGCTCCCCTGCTCACCTCCTTGGGCTTCAGCGGGACAGCCTGCCATCTCACCACAGGCTGCAGGGGCATCCCCTCCTCCACCACCCATCCTCCCCCTCCTCCTTCACTGACCTTGCTGTCTGCAGAGGGGTTTCTCTCACATCCCACTCCCCTCTCCACTGCAGGTTCCCCTTCTTAAATACATTATCCCAGAAGTGCTACCACCGTCACTGATGGGCTTGGCCTTGGCGAGAGGCGGGTCCGTCTTGGAGCCGGGGAAGCTTCTAGCAGCTTCTCACAGGAGCCACCCCTGCAGCCCCTCCCCCACTGCCAAAACCCCACCACACAAACCCAAAACAGTTAGTCTGGTCATGCACTGAGTCAGTAAGGCTCCAGAGAGTGCAAGAGCTGGAGAGCTCTATGCCAGTGCTCAAAGCAGCTTGAGCCTAGCAGAACCCCAGCAGGTGCAGGAACTCACTGGCTATGACTGCACAAAGTCATCTTTTTTATTTCTAAACCAGGTTTGGCTTCAGAAGGGGAATAGCCATAGCTGTGCAGTGATATGACTAAGGCAGTAAGCCCTGTTGGGTACAGACTGAGGCCTGCAGAGGCCCAGCCCAAGTGTCCCTGTACTGTGGGGCAGAGTCTTCTGTAAACATAATCATCAATCTACAGATGTCGGAGTGGGAATGACATGCCAGTAGACTGTGTGGATATTTTATCTTTAAGAAACATACCCTACCCAGAGATTGCTGTTCTTTATGAATTATCAACTTGAAAGATCATAAATTGTTATTAGATGTAGATGATGTGCAAAAACATGGACACATTGCTGCTTTAACATCAGTTACCTATACGGACTTTCTTACTGGGATTCAAGATTCCAGGAGACAAATAATGACTAAGAATCACCGGTCCCCAGTGAAGCAATAAACTTGCAAGCCAGGCCTCTTTAGAGACATGGACGTCCCACTTCACAAATTTGAAACCACTGACTCAGGCCTTTACAGCAACTGCAAGGGTATAATGATTACACTGTTTGCATATACAGCAGAAATCACTTTTTTTTTTTTTTCCTGCTTGAATGTCCATAGCACCTTTACAGTGGAGAGGGATGGACTGTTCCCTGTAGGTCCCAGTACAGGAAAGAATGCAAGTGCAAACTGCATTGCTTTGCAGAATGCAGAAACACGTAAAAATATGGTTATCTGTAAGATGTGTAAAAGTGCTTTGCTGAGTGAGAATAACTTCAATCAAAATGTGTTTTATTCTTGCTCAGTAACAGTCAGTATGCCACCAAAATTTTAAAAGATTGTAATTTACTCTATGTGTGCAGTTATGAATAGTTATAATGTCAACAGTTAAGCAAAGACTATTCCCCATCTCTGTAATTTATATTTTCATTTTTATCTTACTACTCATTTCATTTAGACAAGACAAAACAGGTTAGAGAATGGAATCTATAGCTTTATACTTTACTTCTGTGAGCAAAATAATACTTAGTTTTACATTTTAGCACTAATCAAGCAAGCTTTTTCTGTACAACAGTTCGAACAAGAAAGTGTTCTGTGTATTTGCTATGTGAAAAGCTGTAGTGTGTATGGCTAATTTTGCTTTTCCAAAACAAAATTAATTTGTTTGGAAGCATGAGTCTGTTCCACAAACTTGTACACCTGAATATCAAAATTACTTTTTCCAGTGTCCTTTGCTTTTAACAGTTCTTCTTTTTCCATAAATACTGGTATGCTATTACACTTTCAGAATTAGTTGACTGCCTGAGTCTTAAAATAACCTATGTGTTTCTTTTGTTCTTTGCTTTCTACACTCTTAGCGTCTATCAAATAGTTGTTGAAGAAGAACGCCCACGGAGGACCAAAAAGACAACTGAAATCTTGAAGTGCTACCCAGTGCCCATTCATTTCCAGAATGCCTCACTTCTAAATTCGCAGTATTACTTTGCTGCAGAGTTTCCAGCCAATGGTTTACAAGCTGCTCAGCCTTTTACTATTGGTGATAACAGGACCTACAGTGGTTTCTGGAACACTCCTCTTCTTCCTCACAAGAGCTACAGCATCTATTTTCAAGCTGCTAGCAGAGCCAATGGGGTAAGTCTTATGACACGTGTGGTTTTATACAGTATTTGTGTGTAAATAGATGATTCGCACCAACTAGCATGATGCCCAATTTAGTTGCTAATGAGAAAATGAAGTAACAGTGGAATTTAACACACTGAGTTTAAAAAATAACAGTTTTCCTAACACAATATTGCTTTTAAAGGTTACAGGAAAGAGGCGGGGAAAACAGCACATTTTGTCAATAGTGAGTAGGCAAAATAGTGCATTACCATTCTGTCTTTATTACCTAAAAGCTGTCCAAAGAGTGTTTGAGTGGCTTGCTTTCTTTCTTTTTTTTGTTTTTGTTTTCTTGCTTTGAAGAGGAGAGTGTTGTGATTTCTTTTGTTAAGTTTAAGCCAAACTTGATTGTGGATTTTAGCACATCTGTCTTGGCCTGTTCCGTCCTATTACCTTAGTTTGTAATGTCTTGAACTCCCATGTTCTCTTTTGGTTGTCCTGAAGGAATTAGAAAACAACTCCCCCCCCGCCCCGCCACCTCCCTTCTGCAAACAGTAAAAGAAAAATAAGTAGATGGAACTGAAATGAAGAGTGTGTAAAAAGGTCTTCACAGATCATGTTTCATCAGTCTAATTCTTCCTGGAATTGTTTTTCATTTTGTGGACAGACCTACCCAGAGCCCTTCAATTCCTGATAAGCTTTGGCTGTCTGTGCTGACAGCCTGGAAATGTTTTCTGCAGAAACCATAATGGCTCCCCTTTCCCAGTGCCCTGACAGTGCAGAAATGTGAAACACCATTGATTATTTTTTTCTTGCTAAAATTGTCTAGCATGATACTTCAAACTATACTATCTGTAAGAAAAAGAAAAATCTCCCAAGGTCATTATGTTGCCAAAGTAAAAAAGCTGAACACTTTGCCTTTGCTCTTGTGAATATCTTTCACATATTTTCTACTTTTAGAGGAATCTTAAGTGAAACGTTTATGTACCATACCCAAGCAGTGTTTGCCTATATTATGAAAACACATTGGAGTTGCTTAATAAGCAGTTAAATATGTGATGAGGCACATTAAATCAACACTTCTCTGACATTTTATCAGTACTTTTAAGAATGGAATCATGAATTACTTTCTTTGCTTAGAAACACAAGATGTGACCTTTTTCCTCTTTATTTGACACAGGAAACCAAAATCGACTGCGTCAGGGTAGCTACGAAAGGTATGTTCATATTATGTCATGTATTGTGTATTTCAGCTTGCTGACCTTTCCTTCACATGGTCTTTGCAAACTTCCAGAAGTGTTTATATTGCTAAAAGGCATCACTAAACCTATTACAGAATTTAAATGATTCATTTGTGTCTCTAGCTGAGATTTAGGAAGTTTGTTTGTTTGTTTGTTCATTTTTAATAATAAAATATTACTCATTTTTAGTTGTCTACTTGAACACAGGGGGTTTAAAATATTTTCTCTGGCTTTTTATATGATCTCACAATAAATATTTTGGACTTTTCTATATACAATAGAGTTGTAAAATTGCCAACTGCAGAGTGCGTACTAGCTGCTTATACATTCGTAGTGAAAAATTACCCCCTACTCATAAGAATTATCTTATCTTAATTGCTTTATAAAAGAAAAGTGGAGAAAACGTTCTTAATTTTCATGGTATTGATCAGCATTATTTATGAGACTGTCAGCACATGATACTACCATTTGTGAGACAAGTTTGTATAACTGAGACAGTGCTAGCTATAGGTTTGATCCCCAAACAGGGAAGGATAAATGTGCTGCTGCTATATTTAACTTCGGAGGCTGGGATCTGTCTCTGATTATTTTTGTAGTCTCACCTCTTTAGAACCTCTAGCTGGTGGCAACTTGAAAGCCTGAAAAAGAAGTGATGGGATAGTATGATTATTTGGAGATTGTAATAGAGGAAAGTACTGCTGTGAGCAGGAACAGGTAATACCACCTTGTGGTTTGGGCACCTGGTAAGAGTATGAAACAAAAACTACTTAATTTATCGCTGTACCACTGTTCCTTTTGGGAGGTTGTGCATGTCTCATAATGACTATCCCTAACAACTGATTTCACCATGATTTCCTTTACATGTAGACTTCACAATCCACCACTAAATCTAAATAGTAATGAGAATCTCATTACTTAAAAGTAACAGAAATATTAGCATACAGTTGCCTCTGTGGAAAGGCTGGATCCTCCCTAATGTGACAAATACATTTTTTATGGTGCTTTGAACTAGTTCCTGGTTTGGGTTTTTTTTGCCAAACCAGAGGTAGTAGTTTTAATTCTAATTTACTGACTCCTTACTAAACCATAGAAAACTTTCAAATATCTAAACTAAACCCAATAAAATGTAGATGAGAGATTAATTCCAGATTCAAGTGGAATCCTGTGTTGTTGTTTTCCAATAGCTGCAGTGATACCAGGACTGGACTACATTAACTCAAAAATCATAATAGGTGATTGGAGGAATGGATTTTAAATTATTTGAAGATTTGTATTCCTAATCACTAATGGATGTTCAACTATTTCAATTACTTGACTGACGGAAAAATCTTGCTCTCTTATTTGAGAAGTGAGGGTAACTTTATGGATTGGAATAGCTCCCATTGCAACAAGCTACTTTGAGCTAACCCATTTGGCAATGGATATGTGAGAAATGCAGCTTTATTTTAAACAAATCTCCATACATCTCTCTTTTGAAAGCAAGTTTCAGAATTCTTCGTAATACCTTTATGAAGCCTGTAAAATTATGTGAGGGGTTGTTGGAGGATTTTCAAACCAGAGGTGTCCTCAATGGCATTTATAGTTCCTGGTGCAAAACTTTCTTGGGGTGCTTCTGTAAAGAACTGATTTCTATGCTTATAAACTGAATATCTGTATTATATTTTTCAACTGTATTAATTTAAAAAAATAAAATGGAGACCATGACATATTTTAATATGATATTAATCATACCTGTCTGTACAGATTTTTTCCCTTGAGATCTAACTGAGATACTTGAGAGAAAAGCACACTTCTGTGCCCCCTTTGGACTTCCCACATACAGACTAGGAAAAATAGCAAAAATGCTTAATATCTGTAGCTCAGAAGTCACCACACCTGCAGTAGGGCAAGACAGAGAATCGTCCTCTCCTGTTCACATCCCCTTCTGTCCACACCCCTTCAAACACCTTAGCACAACATTCACATTGCCTGTACCCCAGGAGACAAAGGCTGCTTTGATTGCTGTGTCTGATCTCTTACAGACACGCACCATTTTTCACTGAGTTTTGTGACTACAGTATAGCTACTAGACAGTAATCTACATAAGCTCTCATAATGTGCTCGTTGTGCATCTATTTATTACAATGCTTCTTACAGAGAAGGTTGTGAACGGTCTCCAGTACAACATCTAGTTTTCATATACTAATAACATTTCTGAAATGTTCGTATTCTGGGCTTCTGTTGTCTTTAAATTTCAAGTTTCTAAAGCTAAAAGGAAGTGCTTCAGGCCATTCATGTATAAAACTGGTACAATCTTCTTTTAAATTAAGGTCTGATCCTGAAAATACTTACAGCCTTCTGTAGGCCATTGGAGTTAGTAGATGTACTCTAGAATTTAATACGTATGTGGGAAACCATATGCTTTTAAGCCCTAATCAAGTCAGTTATGTACCTAATTTTGAGCACAAAGAACAATCTCGCTGACTACATTGCAACTATTCTGTCTTAAAGTAGACATGTAAGTATTTTACTGGATAAAGGCCTTTGCCATAAAGTATACCTTGTAAAACAGATATGACAGTGCAGCCAACTGTCCACTTGTTTCTCGAAAGCTTCTGCAATTCCATTCCCATGGAATTGAGAATTGCACCAAGCACATTGGCAGCCCTTCCTGGGATCCATGCCACCCAAGGTAACATCCAAGCTGCTCCACTGAGCCAGCTGAGCTTGGCCAGGCCACCTTGTTGTCTGTATTGAGGGTGTGTGGTTAGCCTGTTTGAAGTCTGCCCTCAGGACCAATATGGAAGTTCAGAACCTGACATGAACATAGCTATATCATTTGCTAACTGTATTTCCTTTAATTATCCCAACTCCAGATAATCTAGAAGTCATCGGTGCCCTTGAGACCTTCTTAAGATCATTGAGATTCTGCTTTATCACTGAGTTTTGTAGTGCTCATTCCATAGCCCACTGTATGCTTTTGTATTTTTTGATAAAATAAAAATAAATGAGTAAGTGTAATATAAAGGTACAGAGTGTTCTTGCCCCAGATCCAGCAGAACCCTTGAGCAGGTACTTCACTTTCATTCCAGTTGATGTCAACAGGAATAATGCATGTGCTTACTGTCAAGCCTATCCTCAACTGGCACACATTAAACTGTGTTGCTGGATCAGAGCCAAAGTGCACCAGATAGCTTATTATCTTATTGATAGGCTTCTTGTTAGAAAAGTACAGCCTAACTCTACTGAGTCAAATGCATGTGTAGGGTCAGTAGCTGGATAATACTTTCTCATTCCATCTATTATATTTTAAACAACCTCAATTTGTAACATTTTAAAAAATACTCGTTTACATTTTTACAAATGAAACCTCTGTTTAATGTATTATTTTAGAGATCATATAAAAATCCTGATTGCAATGATTTTAAGTGTAATTTAGTATCAAAATATTGGGTTTTGTAGAGCTGAAAGTTCTCCTCCTGCTTCTACTGCAGTCAGAGGGAAACTTTGCCACTGACTTTGCTGGGGGAAGGATCAGACAGCATATTCTTGTGATATGGAGTCTTCTGATCTTAGCTTTCCGTAGAGAAAGGCTTCTAGGACCTCTGTGACTATTTGGTGTATACACAAATGCGGAGACTGCAGGGTTTCCACTCCCATTATTTTTGACAAGATAATTAAACAAACAAACAAACAAAAATCAGGAAGAGATTTTTGTACCAGTGCTAATAAAGGTTGTCATATTTTGCTTGAAATATGGCTTTCATATACCTACTCTTTCTTCAAGCTAAATGACTGTAAAATCTCAGCAGACGAAGATGAAAACATTCCAAAACTCCTCCAAGTTTATTGCTCTCAACTTTGTGGTGTTTTGTGATTTATATTAAGACTATATTTCCTGATACGACTTAGAACACTGGACAGAAACATCTTGCTTATCTCCTAGGAATCCAGTTCTCAAGAGGGAGACATCATTGTTCTAATTTTGCAATATTGGAAGGCTTTCATTAATTATGAGAGAGGAAAGGATATTGTAATATTTTAAATCCAATAGCAACAGTACTCTAGCAGCTACTATGAAGACTGCATTTCAACGTTGCAGAGGGATATTTCAAAATATTATGCAGCAGCAGTTTTGAGTTTAATTGTCTGCAGATGGTAGATGGTCTATTTTCCTCACTCGTTGCCACATTTCTAATAGCACCCAGGCTGTTCTATGTAAATGAGTGATCTTTCATATAATTTTGTCCTTAATTTTCCAATATTTTTTCTTTGCATCATTCTCCAGCTGCATCATGTTGGATCTGACCTTTTAATTTTTTTTATATTCCTTAATATATATGTATCATAGTGTGCTTAACCATTTAGAGGCAATCATAATGTGAGCCATGGTAATAGTTATCTATACCAGTCAGTGATTGTTACAGTCCTGACAGAAAAGTCTGAATACTTCAGGCATGCAGATAATTCAGGTTTTTCAGCTTTTTCTTGACTTAGTGGCAAAACATGAACTTGAAACTCAGACCTCAAACAGTTACACCACATACCTAACTAAAAGTGTGCCAAATCTCAGTGGTCGTTCTCTGTATGCGGAAAGTTAAGTATATGTGTAGTGTGTGCATTTTCAGAACAAAGACCCAAGTGGGTATAAGAAAAATGAATCTTAGCTAGCTTTAAAATATTTTACATGAAAATTATCTTAAAAAAGAATTATAGGAAAAATATACTATTATGAAATATGAAAAAAAAAAGTGAAACTAGTTAAATTACCCGGAGAAGTTAATACTAGAGTAATCTGAATAAGCAGTTAACTTTCACTTAGCCCAGTGCTGTGACTAGCAGAGCCAATGAGTCTCCAGTTTCCTTAAATGCATTATATGTAAATAATGTGCTTTGAGTCCTCTTCCTGAATGAAACTTACATACGAAAGCTTGCTAATTTGCAGAATAACCAAACTAACAACTGAAGATGAAAAGGAAATTGTGGGAGTTTTTTGGTTTTTATTTGTAAGTTCAGACAATAAACTATTGACCAAGATTCTTCTTGCTGGCCTAGCTTCAGTCTGGCTTTTTTTTCCCTCATGCATGCTGACCTGGAAATCTTCCTTTGCCTTAGCTGCGATAATCGTGACTCAGCTTACAACACCATACATTCGCATCGCCCCTGCTGCAGGCGACGACCAACTAACAGGTCAGATGTTCAAGTATAGACAAGTCATCATGCCCGTTTTGTCTCATTTTCTTTGGCTCCTTTTCCCTGACAGTTTCTTCATTCTCTACTCATAAATAGTTTCCTATGTTGAAAGTTTCTTTTTGTTTATAATCTTTTCTTCAGCTCCATTACATTAAATTGTGTGCTTGTCACCAAAACTTACACATGCACCCCTGTACGTGCAACTCCACTGCATGGGTCCATTGTGTGTGTGATCTGTGGAATGTTCCTTCAAGCCTGATGTAAAGAGATCTAGTCTTGCTCCATCCATAAATTGAATGACAGTTTGAATATAGATATATACCTGTGTACCTGGTTTTTTTTTTTTCTGTGTTATTAGGTCAAGACATTAGAATTTCTAAATAATTTAGGCTCAAGAGTTGCATGTGTGAGTTAGGACAAAGATCTTTTATTAATGGCTATTTTTTTTTACTGCAGAATGTTGGGAAGATCATATTTTCTGGCAACATTTCAATATGCAAAAAAATTAAAGAAATAAAACGGATTTCTTTTAAATTATGTCATACATGAGTTCTAGGATTAAAACAAAATAACCTAGCATGTGACATATAAGAATGAACAAGAGTGTAAGGTTTTTAAATCTAATTGTCAAAGTAAACTCAGTATGCAAGTGAGACAATTACTAGGTTGTGTGCGGCTTGAAGGCTTGTTCAGAATGTACCAGAAAATCTCTATGAACTTGGGGAAATGATTCATTTTTTCAGAAACTAAACACATGCATAAAGCATTAAGGGATTGGGAAACTTTTATTTTCAAACAGAAGCAAAGAGCATTAAAAACTCTAGAATCTAAGGTGAGTTTGATGGAATATGTAACAGCAGAAGTTAGACCTAGTCCCTCAGCATTTAGCATACGATAAAGTCATTGCCTTTTTCAAGAATACTGGCATAGATACTTGGGAAGCAAGTCTTAGGGCCAAGGAGGAGTTCAGATGCTTAGCATCTGGATACTACTATAGTCAATAAGAGACAGTTAAATGATTCAGCTTAAGATAAGAGGATTAGTGTCATGTCTGCTGAAGCTTTTAATTCTGGGGTATGTGTTATAATAACAAAGCTGAGTGATCCATTATGCCCAAATTGCCATGTCAATCAAGACTAAATTTTTGCACTTATTTTTGTGTTACATAAGAACATATGAACTAACAAGAATAATGTATTTCGATGATGCCAGGAAGTACTAGCTTGTTCTTGTTAGCGCTGCTTGTCAGAAGCTCTGTCCACATACATTTTTATAGCTTAATTATTTTTTACTTGGCAATACAAATAAAGCTTCAAAGAGACAAACATCTTTTTCCTATCCTTGAACTTCAACACGTTTTGATTTCTTCATCACAGGATTCAAATAAGCTTATATATTTTTCCACATGGAGAATTAAATGTTTTTCTTCTCTTATTTTGTTTTTTCTTTGTTTTAATGCAAAAATGCACAGCTACAGGAAACTCTGGAGATATGCCTGTTCTACAAGAGGGTGATGGCTATAGTAGTTAACAATGAGACAACAGAGAAATAGCTAGCATAGGACAGCCAGCAAAGTATTTATTTGGTTGCTTTGTCACTGGTGGCTCATAGCATTGGCACTCTGTGGTTGTCTGTCAGATCTGTGACTATTATATCCTTTTTTTTAAAAAACTGTTCTGCCAGAAACTAATTTTTATAATGAAAGTATCAAATGATAACTGCAAACAGCATTTTTGACTATGTGTGAAATGTATTAAAAAGCCTCTGAAATCCCCTCATCATTTTTGCAGTCCTTTCTCATGCTTGAAAGACTGTGTGATCAAAAGGAAAGAAGCATCTTCCTCCTTCTCGGTTGACGCAACTGCAATAGGGAGTGAAAAAACCTCATGCAGCCCATGTGGTTGGTCCCATGACAGCAACAGAAATTCATGTTTTCCTACAGAGACATAATGTGTAGGGATCCCTTAGGCAGGCTTTTTGACTTCAGGGCAGTACAGCAATAATGGTATCTGCAGTATCCATGAGGAACCCGAAGATTTTCTTGAAGGAGATTCACAGGAGCTGGACTGGACATGAGGAAGCAGGGAATGATGTACATTCTCCCTATACTTTTCTCCTACAAATTCCCAGACTGTGGGAAGGATCTACATGTAAAAGGACTTCTTTATGTGGAAATCGTAAGACTGTTGCTAACTGTAGTTACCACAAGCCCTACAGCTGTAACTGTTAAATAATGTTACTTAGCATTTTCTATTCAGTGCCTTTTCCTCACTTCTTTGCTCAGCACCAAAGTAATTACATTTGAGATCAAGAAATTACTTTTGTCTTTCAGCATTTGAGGAGATACATAACCGGCAGTGTGGAGGTTAGGGTTCGGTTTTTCTTTTTTTCAGGTTGGAAGCTGATCCTTCTTGCATAATGAAAATTTAAAATTTTGGTTGCATTCCTAACTATTGTTACCAATTTTGAAAGGTCTTCCTCTTCGGAAAGATCATGGTAATACAGCTCAGCTTTCAAGCCAACTCTTCTTGCACTCATTTCCTCCACCCTCATCAGCAACTCATCCTGGCCCTTACTGGTGCAGTTTATAAACTATGCATTATTAGTTCCTCTTCGTCCTTCCTTTTTCCTTCCCTTTCATATAAAGGTAAGATGAATTCCATTTATAGGATTACCTGCTATTTGCCCTAAATATCTTGACAGCCACTCCTTGCTTCAGTACTCCTTTGCAGTCTGTAGCAAAGGGAACTTTGCAGTTGCACTTAAATACCTACAATGTAGTTGTCCTTAAGTTATACTATAATATAATATGCTGTAAAGATGACTGTGCAATTTTGATTCTAGCAAGCCAAAATAGGCACATTAGTGTTGTTACTATTAGTGAATACGTTATTATCACTGATTCAATAACATAGTAACTAAGGAATTCAAATGTGGGGGATAGTGTTTAGCTTTCCGTGTTAACCTTACAAAAAGTAACTCACTTGAAATCGACTCAGTTGACCCTATCCTCCAACAGATAGGGAGAATATCTAACTATCTAACAACTGTCAGCCAGGAGAAAAGACTATGTATACATGAAGCATAACAGTCCTCATGATACCATCTCCATGTTTTCATAAACAAATACGGTTTAACAAACAGTTGAAATCATGTAGAAGATTAACAAAAAACTTATTACATATGTATTTGATCTTGACTTTAAAATTGAGTAACAAATCCCTGTTTTTGAGAAAGCCTGAAAGCATTTGCAGTTTGCTTCACTACTTTGTAAGAGACACTTCATGTAATAGGTTTAAATTGGCCATATTTGGTATTCACTTGGCCCTCATCTATTTTCTTCTGTCTGCATTCTGATAAAATAGCATGCTTGGAATTATGATTAGGGTGTTCATTCTTTCAGGCATTTTCTTAATTGTTGAAATATGTCTGAGCTACTTATATTTAAATTAAAGTATTTCCATTTGTGATTTAGTGGAGCAGCCACTACTTTACTGGATATTATGAAGACTGATTTCCATAGAACGCCCTTTTTACTACCCATTGTTAATTACACACGCAGCTGGAAGGGAGAGTTCTGTACTGTACACTCTTCAAAGATGAAATTCTTGGTCCAAATCAGATACAAGATATGTCAAAAGTTTTGTAGAATAACTGATACTTAAAAATTGGGAAGAATTTTTAAAAAAAGATAGTGGCAATCAAGCTTAAGTGATTTTTACTCTGCATACCTTAAGGTCTAGATGAGCAGCATATTTTATAACCATGTTAAAAGCAGTCATAAAATAATCCCAATTGGTTTCTTCTCTATTATGAAGTTAGCAGCATAATAAAATATACAGATTTCTTCAGATGTGTATTCAATACATAGCAAGATTTATTGCTATAGTTTAGGTCAGGTTCTGTTCTCATGTATTCTACTGTAAAAGTGAAAAAAACCCAACTGAAATCATTGATTGATTAAATCGCAACCTCACTGAATTTTTTTTATGTCAAGGGGTTTACTCCAGATTTGTACTGCATTACTGAAAACACAGTTTGTTTATTAACACAAAAACCAACAGCATGAATTGAGAAGGAGTGTTTTCCTATTTACCTAGTTTGTTAACCTTTACAGTGCATTTGAGGTATAGCAACACAGGCTGGGCAGACATTCACATTTATTTTTCTCCATCCTGAACCATGTAACATTGATTTAGATGTATTCTGACATGTTGAAACTTCAGGTGCTATTTTGGGTAATGGAGAACCCATGATTTCCTAGTTGAGATTGCAGTGCTCTTTGTAATAACACAGCTACTTGCAGATATGTCTGTCTGCAGGTTGGATGCACCATTTTAGGAGTTTATTCTTCTCTTGATACTCCTGAACATCATTTACATCAGTGGGAGTTGTGGACAGTTATCCAGGGAAGAGCGAGCACCTATGCGGTTTAATGTCAAAGCTGTATTACGATGCTGTTGCAAGGCCAAGTAACAAGGAAAGCAGAGTGAGAATGAGTCTCACTCTCCAAAGTGAAATTCTAAGCCTGTTTTTACATGATGGCCCCAGCAATTGTTGCACCGATTGTTCAAGGATTCTGGCGCTCTGCTCAGCTGGGCAGGATGCAAAGCAAGAGGAAATCTTCCTACTTTGTGCAGCACCGGCTGAATGCATTTCAATGGGCCGGAGTGTCACTTGTGATTTATTGCCCATTTTTGTTCTTTTATGTGTTATATTTGTCATTTTTGCAGTGACAGTTTCATCTATAAAACAGTATAGTTACAAGAAAATGTTAAGAGGATACAGGAGTGCCATGGGAGCTACTGTTTCCTTTTCTCCTTTTTTTTTTCCTAGTACATTACAGAGTCAAATGTCAGGTTTTCTGTTTTCAAGACAGAGCAGCCAAAGCATCTAGGATTTTAAACATAAGTACATTTTCCACAGAGCACCTGAAGAAGAGCTGAAGTTAAACAATTAGACAAAGAGGGCCTAAAAATAATGCTGATAACAATTCACAAATGCTGAAATAATCCATAATATAAATACAAGCCCTTTCCAGCTGTAGACAATAGAGAACCTGGGCTGATTAGAAGTCAGTTACCAATGTGATTCTATTAATGATATTAAGTACTCCAGTTCATTTTTCACAATGATAAGAATTCCTACTAGGTTTTCTGAAAATGAATTAGCAGCCTTAGTTTTGAATGTGTTCAAGTCATTATAGAAAAGCCAGAGGGTCTGATCAGGGGTTTAGGACCTCCTCCATTCAGCTACTCTTTCTTACTCTGAACAGGTTGGGTTGGGAACAGTGGGACCTTTGCTACTCTTCTGCATAAATAGGGGATTAGGGAGGATAAACTGCAGAGGGTTATACCAGCAGTTCTGCTCTAGCCATTGATGCTTATGGTTGGCCAAGGAGGTATGGGTTCATCAGCCACCCTGGCATTGTATTGCCAGAGCCGGTGGTGTTACAGAGCTGGGACGCACAGGAACAGATGGAGAAGATCCCATGACCTAGAAGAAAGTATCAATCTTTTCCTACACTTTAGGAAGGACAAGTAGCCTAATTAGGTATGTTTTGCACTGTAGAAACTGTCTTTTATTCAGAAGAGTTAAAAAGTTGGTTGCCAGAGTTAATAGCTGTTGCAGGAGCTGTGTTGCATCCCTGAAGTACACAACTGATTTGGAAATTTGAGTGTTCCAGTTGATATCTGAGAGAAGACTATGATTCCAAGTGTCAATGTCAAATATCTCTTTCATTAAGAGAGTGAGACAAAATTTAACTAAAGCCACTGAGTGAGTCTGTTTGGTTCATCCTAGCTTGAAAAATAATCTATTTGCTCAGTAATGTGTAGTCTTAATATAGGGATATCTGTGAGGCAGTTTGAGGTTGGATTTGCAGGGAGGGCACCTTCCTTAATCTCATTACAGAGAAACATAAAACTCAGTCATGAAAATAACAGTATGAATGAACTGACCAGGATAAATTCTTAACAAACTGAAGGAATCTCTACCATCTGTGTAGTACTGGTCAGTATCATATCTAATCCAAAATATTTCAATGTCAGCAAACTACAGAGAAGCAGAAAATATAAACCAAAGTAAAAATACCAGTAGGTAATTTTTAGAGTATGGTTGTATGTCATATAGTGTGTTACTTCATTTGTGTGTGATTTTTACATTCAAAGCAGAACATGTTTTGCATGTACCTCAATGAAAAATTAAGGAGACGCAGGGGAAGAGAGAGAAACTCAGAGGTAAAGTTAATAAATAAAAAACCCTGTGAATTTCAGTGTTTCCCACCTGTAGCTATTGACTGTATTCATAAAATACTAAGCAATTAGAATTTTAATTTGAAAGAAAATGTGGGACCAGTTGTGGGTAAAATAACCTGTAGTTCTTAGGAACTGCAAATCTCATGTTTGTATCACTAGAAAGTTTAACAAATGGGTGATGCAATATTACCTGTATTACCTCTGTGTTAATGTATAGGTAAACATTAAAATGTGTTATGGTTAAATAGAGTAGTACAGCAAAGAGGAGAGTAGTAATGTTGACTTTAATCAAAAGACACAGAACATACTACCTTGGGCAAAATACTGTTTCAGCAATTCACTCAGTTTAGGCTCCTTGAAATAACTGAAACCTTAATAAATATCTAAGCAGTATTTGTCTGCTTGGATTAATAACTCAACACTATGCAAGCCATGACTGTAGCTATTGATGGGTTTTTAACACCTGCTTCTCCAGACTTTGCATGGAAAATGTCCTTTTCTGCAGTAATGGGAGTTTGACTGCAAGAGTGAATTATTTTAGAGCTCTGGGAAAGGCATTCAAGTATATGTGTGCATTTTCAAGTCTTTATTTTTCCAAAACTTTGAACTTCCATTTTCTTCTCTTCACCTGATTTTCTGCTATTGCTGACCACTAAGAAGTTTTTGTGTAAATAGAAAACTCCCATGCAAATAAAAGCTGAGTCACAGTTTTGCATAAAAGTGAGTGGAAGTTGCTGACTCACATGGTTTCAAGCTGACAACAGGGGAAATACAGTAGTTTCAGGTTCTGTTTCATCTTTTGAGTTCACACTGGAAACAAAGGGAAACAGGAAATATGGTAAATTGTCATTGGTCAGGAGCAAAGTATTCATGAAACCTTTTTGAAGAAAAATGGTTAGGTTTTGTACTTGTCAGTATGCTGTCATTGAATTAGCTTCTGGTTATGAGTAAATGTGTCGATAATTAAAAGTGATATGAAAAGAATTGATGAGAAAAATGGCTATTTAAGGCATTCTTAATCAAATAGGACAGATGGAGATTTTTCTGTAACCCCTAAAACCTACAGGAAATATATGAAACATGAGATGTAAATCAGTGATAACCATTCAGAGGAGGCCTAGTCTATTCTTCCCCTGTACTAGAATCTTGGTTCATCTAACACTGCTTCAGTTTGGACAAGTTTTATATTGGCAATACTGTAAATGCTTCTGAAATGTGAACAAAAGAAATGCTACACTGTATTGGCACAAAGAGAGATTTAGGATTCTGTGGAATTATTTTTCCTTTCTTGTGCTGATTCTCTTTTCCAGTTCCTCTAGCCAACCTTCCTGCCCCAAAACAGTGTTGACTCTGGAAATTCTTTAAAATAAAAGTTTTATGTCTGTTTTCCTGCTTTTTATAAATTTATCACAAATGTATTTTTACCTCTCTGGGTGCATCATTGCATATATAATTCCATTTATCTTTGAGTAGAATGAGGTATGTTACGCTTTCCTCTAAGAAAATAGGTAGGTGGTGAGTAATGATAAGTAAATTCTGAGCGTGTGATTGTTTTTGAAGGATTTCTGAAGAACCCTTCAGAAGGGACACAGTGTGGAGGAACACTGGTAGTGGAAATCACCAGGTATGTCAGCCTCATCGATGAGCCAGTGGCAGCATAGGCCAAAAACATATGCATGTGCAGACTTGCCACGGGAATTCCTATACTACATTGTCCTTCTGCCACTGCCCCTCCCCCATTCCTCCTAATTGCAAAGTAACCAGATCTTCACTGACTTTGCATTTGGGACCGTTCATTAGTATTCTTGTAGTTAAGTCCTCAGTGGCAGCAAGATCTGAAGATAGTACCTTACTTCCACTGCTTCCTTCCCATGCTGGAAGTGATCCCTTGCATTCATGGATGGAAAATAAAGTGGATGTGTTTGTCCATGCCAAGAACATGTAGTTCTGTAGCTGAGTTTCACCCTGAGTAGGTCAGGTCCAGAAACATTTTTCTGATCTGACTTGACATCTTCCCTACCTGGTGGAGCTCAACTGAGTACTAGCAAAACCACATTTTACCTCCCCTAAAGAGGGCAGAGTCCTCTTCAGGCTTCAAATCCACACCTTTCCTGTTTGTAGAAGATACTTGAAATAAACTTTCAGGGATGTCCGACATTTCTTGACATTTTTCGGTGTAGTTCCTGGAGTAGATCTGGTTTTGAAAGCATGAGAGTCAACCAGAGGCCTCCTGCGGCAATAAGTGAAATTCAAATGTCTTTGGTGAGGGTGATGATAAATTATCTGCTACTTCTATAGGAGTAGCTAGAAAGGGGTGCTGACTTGCTTAGAAAGTGTGTCATGTATGGACAGGATCAGTCTGGACTGTCTGCTTTCGTTTCCTTGGGGCTAATTTGAGAGAGTCAGTCTTCTACCCTGAGTGCTGTTGGCTTCAGGTTATGTAGAGTACCATAAAATCAAATGTTTTAGGGCTAGAAGCTCCCCTTGTTGTACGTGATACGTCTAGGACTTCTTGTTCACACAAGTCAGATTTATAAAATGCTGATGCGCTTCCAGTGGCTGCAAGCGGAACCTCTTTCCCACAGCATCAACTGGTAACCAGCCATGCATTTCAAAGTACTGAGACACCTGCAGTTCTAGCCCTTGTTGGTGTCTTCTTTCTCAGACTTTCTCATCCTTATTCAGTGAGAGACCTACATGTATACAGCTAATTCGATGCAAGTATGTTCTCATTGCTCCTCAGTCAACCTTCTTGATCATAAATTTCCATCTCATGAAGTCTTATTGACCTTTTTTGTGTTTGGGTAGTCAGAGAGCAGTGTGGTAAAGAAGCCCATTTTTTTCTTTCCATCGTAGTCAGG